>RJWJ010018948.1:0-30877 GCA_004363605.1 Indri indri
GCTCTATGAAAAAGACACCTGCACCCGAATGTTTATAGCAGCGCAATTCACAATTGCAAAGGTGTGGAAACAGCCCAAGTGTCCATCAATACATGAGTGGATATTTGCCATTTTAATACATTAAGTCCTCACTTAACATTGTCAATAGATTCCTGGAAACTGCAACTTTAAGGGAAACAAAGTATAATGAAACCAATTTTACCATACCCTAATTCTGCAGTCCTCAACCCCCGGGCCATGGCTGGTACCAGTCTGTGGCCTGTTAGGAAGCGGGCCACGCATCACTGCCTGAGCTCTGCACCACCCACCTATGGCACCCCACCTCTGCCCCTCCCCCTCCCACCCCCTGTAATGTGGAAAAATTGTTTTCCATGAAACCAGTCCCTGGTGCCAGAAAGGTTGGAGACTGCTGTGCTAATTGATATAAATAAGAGTTAAGTTCCCACTGCATAATTCTGGTCACAAAAACATCACCAAACTTCTAAATAAAGACCCAAATCCCTTGTAATATTAAACGTTAAAATAAATGGGAGCTATACATACATTTAAGAAAGATTAAAAAAAAGGTAAGATAATTATTTACCCAATTTTTGGTGAATCAGCGATGGCAGTCTTAGTGATGGTGGGTTAAATCAAGGAATAAATGTTGGCAAACAAAAATTGTAAGGCGCACCTCCTAGCACTATGCAGATCAAAAACAATGACAAATATGGCAGGCTCTTTGAGCACTTTGTATTACATTGTTTATTGTCGTTCATGTTTACTTTATGAAGTTTTATTTCACAATAATTTACATCCACTCATGTTCTAACCCACTTATTTCAGTTCAAAGTCATGGGTGAGCTATTCCAGCAGCTCAGGGGCACAAGGTGGGCACCAACCCTGGACACAAGGGACACCATCCCACCACAGGGCTCACTCACACACATCCTCACTCACTCAGACCGGGAAAATTTAGACACACCAATTAACCTAAGGTGCACATCTTTAGGATGTAGGAGACCTGAGTACCCAGATAAGACCTATGTACACATGAGTAGAATGTGCAAACTCCATATAGACAGTGGCCCTGGTTGGAAATAGATTTGATTTTTTTTTTCTCATCAAGTCTACAACAAATGATGTTAAAAGAAAAAATGTTATTTGAGGACCTGGTGTAGGTGTGTAATGGTTTCTCATTGTTGTTTTAATTTACAATTTCCTAATGACATATGATTTTTTTTATGACTTATGATGTTGACCATCATTTCATATGCTTATTTTTCCCTGAATATTTTCTTTGGAGAGTTATCTGTTCAGAATTTTTGCCTGTTTTTCAACTGGGTTGTTTGTTTCCTAATCATATAATTTTAAGTGTTCTTTGTATTTTAAGTTTCAAGTTTGTGTTTCAAGTATTTTATCATATAATATGCTTTGTACATACTTTGTCAAAGTCTGTGTATTTTCTTTTCATTCTCTTAATCTTTCACAGATCACAAGTTTTTGACTTTAATAAAGTCAAACTTATCAATTTTTTTCTTTTACAGATTATATTCATGATGTTGGACCTAAAACTCATTGCCAAACTAAAGGTAACTTATCCTCTATTATCTTCTAAAATTTTCATGGGTTTGCATTTTATATTTAGGTCTATGGTCCATTTAGAATTAATTTTTGTGAAAGGTGTAAGTTCCTTGTCTAGATTTTTTTTTTTTTTTTGCATTTGGATGCCCAATTGTTTCGGCATAATTTGTTTAAAGATTATCCTTTCTCCATTGAATTGCCTTTGCTCTTTTGACAAAGATCAGTTTACTACATTTATGTGGGTGTATTCCTGGGCTATGTATTCTGTTCCATTGACTTAATGCCTATCTTCAGTATTGTGTTGGCTATTCTGGGTCTTCCGTTTTCCTCCATATAAAATTTAAAATCAGTTTGTTAATCAACATCTCCCCTTTCTCCTTCCTTCCCCATCCCTCTTCCCAGCCTCTGGTAACCACCTTTCTACTCCCAGTTACTATGAGATTGACCTTTTCAGATTCTACATATAAGTGAGATCATATAGCATTTGTCTTTCTGTGCCTGGTGTATTTCACTTAATATAATGGCTTTCAGTTCCATACATGTTGTTGTGAATGACAGAATTTCCATCTTTTCAAAGGCTAAATCATATTCCATTGTGCATATACGCCACATTTTCTTTATAAATTAGACAGGATGAATAAATTTTAGTGATCTATCATACTACATGATGACTATAGTTGATAATGTATTATGTATTTCAAAATCGCTAAAATAATAGGTTTTACATGTTCTCACCACAAAAAAGTTGGTGAGGTCATGGATATGTTAATTAGCTTGATTAAATCTTTCTATAGTGTATACATGGATTAAATCATCACATTTTGCCCCATAAATATACACGATTATTACCTTTTAATTAAAAATAAACTTTAAAAATCAGTTTGTTGATATCCGCAAAATAACTCGCAGGGAGTTAGATTGGGATTGTGTAGAATCTATATATCAAGTTAGTAAGAATAGATCTTAACAATATTGAGTGTTCTTATCCACGGACTTGGAATATCTTTCCATTTATTTACATTTTATTTGATTTCTTTAAGCAGAAATTTGTAGTTTTTCTCATATAGATTCCATTAATATATATGTTATATTAGATTTGTACCTATTCACATTTTTGGTGCTAATATATTAATAAATGGTACAGTGTTTTTAATTTCAAATTCCAATTATCTATCACTGGCATATAGGAAACTATTAACTTTTGCATATCAACCTTGTATCCTGCATCCTTGCTATAGTTTCTTACTAGTTCTAAGATTTTTTGTTTGCTGTTTTTGATTCATTGAAATTTTCTACATAGACAATCATGCTATGTGTTAGTAAATACAGTTTTATTTCTTCCTTCAAGATCTGTACACTTATTATTTCCCTTTCTTATTGTATTACCAAGATTTCCAGTATGATGTTGAATAGGAGTGGTGAGAGAGGACATCCTTATCTTGTTCATGATCTTAAGGGGAAAGCATCTAGTTTTTCAACATCAAGTATCACATTAGCTGTAGTTATTCTGCATAAGTTCAGTATTGGGCATCCAAGATGGTGGACTAGAAGCAGCCTGACCATGCCACCCTCACAGAGATGATTGAAGGTGGTCAGTGGCTATACACTTCTAGATCAATCATCTAAGAGAGAACATTGGGAATCAACAGAGAGGCAGTAAGAGGCTCTCAAAGTAAAGGAGAGGGAAGAGAGGTGACCTGCTCTGTGAAATCAGAGGTATGTGGGGAAAGCGCCTGCATATGGCAAAGAGACAGAGGAGAGAATCTCAGAGTTCCACACTTCCCCCATGGACATTGCTATTTGAGCTGTGGAAGGGCCCCTCGGACACAGCAGGCCACAGGTCTCACATAAGGAATTGACTGGAGTCTGTGCAGCAGCATTGCTCTGGAAAGAAAGCACAGCAGGAATCCACTGACTTACAAACAGTGGGCACTGCAGCTCACACCACTTTGAAATCCCAGACCCAGAGCACTGCATCCACCTGGGGGTCAGATCCATTGCTATAGATCTTATTATTTTCTAATATATGAGTTAAGTGCTATATATTTCCCTCTAAGCACTGCTTTTATTTCACTTCATAAATTTCATGAGTTGTATTTTCATTTTCATTTAATCCAAAGTAGTTTTAAATTTTTCTTGAGACTTCTTTTTTGACCTGTGTATTATTAAAAAGTGTGTCATTGTAACTCCAGATACTTTGGTGTTTTACAGCTGCCTCTTTGTTATTGATTTCTAATTTAATTTCATTTTGTTCTGAGAGGATATATGCATGATTTCCATTTTTAAAAAATTTTTATGGTGTGTTTTATGGCCCAGTATAAGTTCTATCTTGCTGAATATTCTATCAGAGTTTGAAAAGAATGTGTATTCTACTGTTGTTGGATAAAGTGTTCTATAAGTGTCAATTAGACCCAATCGATTGATAGTTCTGTTCAGTTTAACTATATCCTTACTGATTTTCTACCTACTAGATCTGTCAATTACAGATTGAATGCTGAAGTCTCCAACTATAGTGGATTAGTCTGTTTCTCCTTTTGGTCCTATTGTTTTTTGACTCACATACCTTGACCCTTTGTAGTTTGGCATACAAATGTTAAGAATTATTATGCCTTCTTAGAGAAGTGATCCCTTTAACAATATGTAATGTACCTCTTTATACCAAATGTTTTGTTTTTCTTATTGTTCTGAAGTTTGCTTTTCATGAGATTAGCATGGTATATATTTCTATGTCATGTTATTTTAAATCTGTTTTTTTTTTTGTAATTCACTCTGACAGGCTCTTTTAATTGGTGCATGTAGATGACTTGCATTGACAATTATTGATCCTACAATTATTATAGGATTTATTTCTACAATGTTTGTTACTCTTTCATATTCATTGCACTTGTTCTTTCTTGTTTCCTCTAGCTTTATTGAGGCATAATTGACTAACCAAATTATGTATATTTAAGATGTACACTCTGATTTGATATATGTATACCTTGTTACATGATTACCATAATCAAGTTAGTTAACACATACATCATTTCACATAATTACATTTGTGCATGTGTGAACACTTAAGATCTACTCTCTTAGCAAATTTCAAGTATAGAATATGGTATTATTAACAATAATAATGTTGCACATTAGATCCCAGAATTTATTAATCTTGTAACTTAAAGTTTGTACGTTTGACCAACATCTCCCTATTTCTCTCACCATCCAACCCCTGGAAACCACCATTCTACCATCTCTTTCTATGAGTTCAACATTTTTAGATTTCACATATTAGTGAGATCATACAGTATTTGTCTTTCCTTATCTAGCTTATTTCACTTAGCATGATACCCTCCAGACATCCATATTGTCACAAATGGCAATATTTCCTTCTTTTTTATGCATGAATAATATTCCATTGTGTATATATACACCACATTTTCTTTATCTGTGCACCTGTTGATGGACACATAGGTGGTTTCCATATTTTGACTATTGTGAGTAATGCTGCAATGAATATGGGAGTGCAGATATCTCCTTGAGATAATGATTTTATTTTCTTTGGATATATTCCCAGAAGTGGGATTGCCAGACCATATGGTAGTTCTAGTTTTAATATTTTGAGGAACCTCCATACTGTTTTTCATAATGGCCATACTAATTTATATTCCCCCAATGGTGCACATGGATTCCCTTTTCTCCACATTCTCATCAGTACTTGTTAGCACTTGTCTTTTTGATAATAGTAATCTGTATTAGTCAGTGTTCTCCAGGGAAACAGAACTCATAGGTTAGACAAACAGATAAGAGACTTATTATGGGAATTGGCTCATATGATTATGGAAGCCAAGAAATTCTACAATATGCCAACTGCAAGTTGGAGAAACAGGAAGCTGGTGGTGTAATTCAATCTAAGTCTAAGGGCCTAAGACCTAGGTTTGCCAATGGTATAAGTCCTGGAGTTTGAAGGCCTGAGAATCAGGAACTCCAATATCTGTGGATAGGAGAATATGGCTGTCCCAGTTCAAGGAGAGAGGGAGAGAGAGAGAAGGGGGATAGAGAGAGAGAGAATGAGACAGAATGTTCTATTCAGGCCCTGAATGGGTTGGCTGATGCCTGACCCACATTGGTGAGGGCAGATCTTCTTTACTCAGTTACTGATTCAAATGCTAGTCTCTTTTGGAAACGCCCTCACAAACATACACAAAAATAATGTATCAGCTTTCTGGCCATCCCTTAACCCAATCAGGCTGACACACAAAATAACCCATCACACAATCCTAGCTTGTATTAGTTGCTATCTCATTGTGGGTTTTTAAAAAATTTTTTTTTTGTTTTTATTTCAGCATATTATGGGGGTACAGATGTTTAGGTTACGTATGTTGCCCTTGCCCCTCTCCCCCCAAGTCCGAGTTTCAAGCGTGTCCATCTCTCGGATGGTGCGCATTGCCCTCTTTGTGTATGCATATACCCGTCCCCTCCTCCTCCTCCCCTCCCCCCTTCCCCCTGCCCGACATCCAATAGATGTTATTCTTATATGTACACTTAGTGTTGATCAGTTAATACCAATTTGATGGTGAGTACATGTGGTGCTTGTCTTTCCATTCTTGGATACTTTGCTTAGTAGAATGTGTTCCAGCTCTATCCAGGAGTATACAAGAGGTGCTATATCACCATTGTTTCTTAAAGCTGAATAGTACTCCATGGTATACATATACCACATTTTATTAATCCACTCATGTATTGATGGACACTTGAGTTGTTTCCGCATCTTTGCAATTGTGAATTGTGCTGCTATAAACATTCGGGTGCAGGTGTCTTTCTTATAGAGTATCATTTTTTCTTTTGGGTAGATGCCCAGTAATGGGATTGCTGGATCAAATGGTAATTCTACTTGTATCTCTTTAAGGTATCTCCATATTGTTTTCCACAGAAGTTGCACTAGTTTGTAGTCTCACCAGCAGTGTATGAGTGTTCCTATCTCTCCACATCCACGCCAACATTTATTGTTTTGGGGCTTTTTGATAAAGGCCAGTCTCACTGGAGATAAGTGATATCTCATTGTGGTTTTGAGTTGAATTTCCCTGGTGATTAGTGGTACTGAATATCTTTTTCATATACCTGTTGACCATTTTCCTGTATTGTTTGAAAAAATGCCTATCCAGGCCTTTTGCCCACTTTTTAATCAGGCTATTTGTTTTGATTTGTTTTTTGCTATTAAGTTGTGTACGATGAACTTCGAAATGCTTTTTAATCCCCCCTAATTCCCAAGAGGTGGTTGTTGCAATTACATTAATTTGGGAGTGAATTAATAGGTGTGCACTATTTAGTTTGAGTACATAGAATGACTCTGAGAGCCAAAAGTAATAATGAGAGGTGCAGTTGAACAAGGAAAGACACAAGCAAGCCATCATGTCAGAATGTAATTTTTCCATCACAATAGGTGGACAGAGATTTTCAGAATTATTATATAAACAGACTTAGAAGCTGCCAATCCCTGTGGAGAAACAAAAGCTAAACGAATTCTCTCTCAAACTTATGAAGAGAAACTTAACTGTAAATTAGCCGAAATTTCTGCTTGCCCGGAAATCCAACCTTGACTATTTGCCATGCAAATTACTTTCAAATAAAAACAGAAAAATACCTTATTTATAGATAAGTAATAGTAAAAAGAAACCAAAAGAAGACACAATATTGATATACTTGTGAGGAAGGGAAAGATGGCAGCCCAGAGACACCAGGTGCCTGATTGTCTCAGAAAGAAGGAAATGTTTTAGATGAAAAAGGAAAAACAAACAAACAAACATAGATTGGGTGTAATTGCAAGGGAAAAGTGCCAGAACCTACAAGAAATTCCACAGGAAGAAGTTGTAGAGCAGAACAAGAAGGAACAAGATATCAACAGAGGTCAACCCCTGAGGGCCTTGGAGTCCAGTGAAAATGGTAGGTAGAGCAATTAGTTTCTTCCTGCCTCACATCTCTGGCAGTCAGTAGGTTCCTGAGCTGTTGGAGAGCATTTTTACCCTCATAGGCCCAAAAGTGGCTGTTGCCAGTGAACTGGGAGCTTCTTGAGGACAAAGCACTAGGCTGCCAGTGCCCTAAGGATCACTTCCCATCGCCACAGCCCTGAGCCAAGGCAGCAGGTGCCATATTGCTTCCCTACCCACCCTGTGCCTTTGTCTTCCCAAGGGGGCTTCAGCCTCTCAGTTTTTGTCTCGCTCATTCCCACACAAACATTTCCTACCCGAGCCCAGACTGCAGAAGCCACAGAGGCTGGTGGGTCCTGGGGGATTTGTGAGACCCCAGGGCCTAGACATTCTGGGTGGACTGCCTTCCAGAAGGAGGGACAGGGATGAACAGAGTGCTAGCTTTCCTCCATCCAGACTCTTTGCCTCCCTTTCCCCTACCCCACCGATAGCTGCCGAGAAAGAGCTTATTGAGCCTGGGCTCTCGGAAGCAGCTGCTTCCCTTGTTGGTGTGCCCACCACACTGAGACTTCCACAAAGATTGGGATTCAAACCTTCCCTCTTAAAGACCTGCAGCAGACTAAGGGGTACTCAGACTGTGAGCACCCTACTCATCAGCCCTTCCCAGCGCTGCTTGCTCAGGTGCTTCATCAGACGAGGGTGCACCCCAAAGAAGAGGGACATCAAACCTTCTTGTGTACCCCATAGACAACTTGGAACCAGTACACTTCTCCCTGGCACAGCCAGGAATTGATCTTCGGGGACCCAGGGACAGGTCTGCAGGCTAGATCCCATACCCCCAGGACTTGACCATGTTTTGGGGGGGCACAGAGGGGATATTTGTGAACTAACCTCAGGAGGTGAGGAAGCCTACATGCGCAGAGCTGAAAGGAGAAGAAAGCGTGAGTCCCAGCTGCAGTACACACATGGAGCACCCCTCCTCCTGCAGGAAGGCTATGTTCTCAGCCCAGGAGGGGATCCTGGATAAGGAAGCTCACAGCCCACAGCACTATCATGGGGGAGCTCAGCTAGCTTGAGCTGCTGACAGATGCTTGAGGGGGACTGTGGAGCAGAGGAGTGAGGAGAAGAGGGATACCTGCTCCTGACAGCCAGATCGTGAATCTCAGATGGCCCCTCCCCTACAAGCAGACTTTCTGGCTGGATGGGGCCACTTCAGCCCCTCCCTGGAGGCCTGGGAATAGACCTTTGACCTCAGCCAAGACAGCTATATTACCAGCTTTTATAGAGCCTGAGGGCAGGCTCACCCAACCCAGCACCCCCCAACCTCACTCCCCTGCCTGCCTCTGCTGTGGTAGAGGATAATGACTCACCTGCAAGTTCCAGGGCCCTGCCCACTGCTTGGGGAAATTGAGTGCTTCTCCTGAGCGGCTAGAGCCAGACACAGGTCCCCAAAACAACACTGAAACCTGTTCCTTCCAGCAAAAACCACCTACCCACAGGGAGGTCAATTTGCAAAGCCCTTTACAGCATTTACTGACTCAATCACACAGGGTGTGGTTGATTCTTAGCCACAAGCACCACCTACTGTCTCAGAGATTAAACTGGGTGTGCCAGTACAATTGACACTGTTAAGAAGACCATAGGACTGGGAAAAGAGAAAGGATTTCAAAGATCTCCACCATCCCCCATCAAAGAGAGAGAAGGAATCTGCCCATGCATATAGCTCACCACTGCTACAGCCTACAAACAACTAACAACTGAGAAAACCACCATGCTAAAGATATCTATAACCAAGGCATCCATCCAGAACCTAGATCACTATCAAAGCACCCACAAGCAAAGCCAAAAGTTCTTACCCAACATGTGTTACAGTCACACCCTTTCAAGTATGGGGGGGAAATAAGCCCCATCTAAACAAAAGAAAATCCAAAAATAAAAAATGACAGATGAGAAGGAATCAGCAAAAGAACTCTGGAGGTATGAAAAATCAGAGTGAAAAGACACCCCAATGGGGAACACCACCTCACTAGCAATGGATCCCAACCAAAATGAAAATATTGAAGTGACAGATAAAGAATTCCAAATATGGATTGTAAGGAAGCTCAATGAAATACAAAAGAATATGGAAAACCAACTCAAAGAAACCAGAAAAACAATTCAAGAAATGAATGAAAATTTCACTAAAGAGATTGACATATTTATAAAAAAACAAATAGAACTTCTAGAAATGAAAAATACATTTAAGGAAATACAAAACACAGTGGAAAGTTTGAAGAATAGACTAGACCAGGCAGAAGAAAGAATCTCAGAGCTTGAAGACAACTGTGTCAACTTAACTCAGTCAGTCAAAAATAAAGAACAGAATTAACACTGAACATTATCTAGGTAATGGACACAATTATAAACTTGACTGAAGCATAACAAAACTGATAAGGTAACCAAAACATTTGTGCCTCTGTAATAATTTGAAATAAAAATATTAGAGATAAATAAAAACAAAGCATTGTTAAGCCCATTACCAAAAATGAAAACAAAACAACCCCCCCCAAACCTCCAAAAAACAGAAGAAAGGAAGGCCAACATCAAGAAAGGCAAATGACAGATGACAAACATGACAAACACACAAATTGTTTCAACTTTTGCCATTGGGAGGCCTTTCAGTAGGCTCCTATGTCCCTTTGGCATACATGTATCAGCGTAGGAATTTTGTTTCTTTGGAGCACTTTCTTATTCTCAGTCACTACAAGATGCTCCGGTTCCCAGTTATGTTATATATACCCTTACCCAGCCCTATAATCAACCACCTATTAAAAAATTTCTGGTTCATTATTGGAAAATGATATTAGAAAAGATCTGGGTGCTGGATGTGCCTATTGCTGCAGTGGTATCTTTGCTTCTAGCCCCTGTCAGTAAGCAGAGCTAGAAAATGTATGTGTATATACTAACCCCAGTACACTATATTTTAATTCATCCTAGTCTTTCCCCCTTGTTTGTCAGTAGCCATTCCAATAATGAGAAACCTGGGTGCTACCCTTTGTCAGCACATTACTTAATTGTTCAATTCCAGTTTACATACACACTGGTTTCATAATTGTTAACCCACACACTCATGGGAAGCAACATTATGACCTAGAATATAGTGCTTAGGTATAGTTCCTTTTCCCTTTAGTCTTACAGTCTCGATTCATTTCTAAAGTTACTTAAGTTTACACCTTTTTCACCCACACACACTCAGTGAGGTTATATAATACATTTGTAATACATTTAAATTCTTTTGCCATACTCTGCATGCTAAACTGGGATCCACTGACCTCCTAAATTATTTTTTAAATTTGCATACATTAAAGTTCTCTCTTTGTGCTATAAAGTTCTGTGGGTTCTGACAAATACATATTGTCATGTAGCCACGAATACAGCATAGTATACAATAGTTTCATTGTCCTAAAAATTTCCCCGTGCTTCACACATTCTATTCCTCCTATCTTGAACCCATGGCAACCACTAATCTGCTTATTATCTCTAAATTTTTGCCTTTTACAAAATGTCACATAAGTACAATCACATAGTATGCAGCCTTTTTAGAATAAAAAGTCTATGATCAAAAAAAAAAAAAAAAAAAGCCCAAGACCTGACGGCTTTACTGTTGCATTCTATCAAGCACTCATAGGACTAATACCAATCCCACTTAAACTATTTCAAAAAATCAAAGAGGAGGGAATACCCGCAAATGCATTCTATGAGGCTTAAATCACCCTGATACCAAAACCAAAGTCACAACAGAAAAAAAAAGAAAACTGTAGGCCAACATCTTGGATGAACATAGATACAAAAATCCTCAACAAATTACTAGCAAACTGAATTCAACAAGACATTTAAAAGTTTATTTATAATGATCAGGCGAGATTCATGCCAGGGATGCAAGTATGGTTCGACTTATGCAAATCTCTTAATTTGATACATATCAACAGAATGAAGGGCAAAACCATATGATCATTTGAATTGATGCTAAAAGAGCATTTGATAAAATTCAATATCCTTTCATGATAAAAACTTTCAAAAAACTGGGTATAGAAGAACTTACTTCACTACCGTAAAAGTCATATATGACAGACCCACAGCTAGTGTCATACAGAGTGGGGAAAAACTGAAAGCCTTTCCTCTAAGATCTGGAACAACACAAAGATGCCCACTTTCACCACTGTTATGCAACACAGTACTAGAAGTTCTAGCTAGAGCAATCAGACAAGAGAAAGAAATAAAGGGCATCCAAATCAGAAAGGAAGCAATCAAATGATACTTGTTTGCAGGTGATATGATCTTATATCTAGAGAAACCTAAAGACTCCACAAAAAATTATTAGAACTGATAAGCAAATTCAGTAAATTTGCAGGACACAAAATAAACGTGCAAAAATCTGTAGCATTTCTACATGCCAAGAGTAAAGAATCTGAACAAGTAACCAAGAAAGGAATCCCATTTACAATAGCTACAAATAAAATAAAATAAAATGAAATAAGGAATAAACTTAACCAAACAAGTGAAAGAGCTGTATAATGGAAACTATAAAACATTAATGAAAATAAATGAAGAGAACACAAAAATGGAAAGATATTCTATGCTCATGGATTGTAAGGATCAATATTGTTTAAATGTACATACTATTCAAAGAAATCTACAGACTCAATGCAATCCCCACCAAAATACCAATGATATTCTTCACAGAAATAGAAAAAAATAATTATAAAATTTATACAGAACCATAAAAGACTCAGAATAGCCAAAGCCATCCTGAGAAACAAGAACAAAGCAAAATCAAATTACTACTTCAAATTATACTACAGAGCTGTAGCAACCAAAACAGCATGGTATTGGCATAAAACAGACACATAGACCAAGGGAACAGAACAGAGAATCTAGAAATAAATCCACACTTTTATAGTGAACTTATTTTTGACAAAGGTATCAAGAGTATACAGTGGGGGAGGGAGAGTATTCAATGAATGGCATTGGGAAAATGGATATCCATAGGCAGAAGAGGGAAACTAGACCCCTTATCTCTCACCACATAAAAATTAAAATCAAAATAGATAAAAGACAAGTTAAAACCTGAAACTATGATACTACTAAAATAAAGCATTGGGGAAATGCTTCAGGATACTGGTCTGGGGAATGATCTTGAGTAATACCCCCAAAAGCAAAGGCAACCAAAGCAAACTTGGACAAAGGAGATCACATCAAGCTAAAAAACTTCTGCACTGCAAAGGAAACAATCAACTAAGGGAAGAGACAACCCATAGAATGGGAGAAAACATTTTCAAACTACCCGTCTGATAAGTGATTAATAACTAGAATATGCAAGGAGCTCTAACAATTCGATAGACAAAAGTCAAATAATCTGATTTTTTTAAAAAAAGGGCAAAGTTCTGAGTAGACGTTCTCAAAAGAAGACATGCAAATGGCAAATGGGTATATGAAAAAATGCTCAACATCATTAGTCATCAGGGAAATGCAAATCAAAACTTCAATGAGATATGATCTCACCCAAGTTAAAATTTCTTTTATCAGAAACTGGGTAATAATGAATGCTGGTGAGGATGTGAAGAAGGGGGAACCTTTGTACACTGTGGGTGGGAATGTAAATTAGTGCAACCACTATGGAGAACAGTATGGTGGTTCCTCAAAAAAAAAAAAAAAAAAAAAAAGAGCTAACATATGACCCAGCAATCCCACTGCTGGGTATATATCCAAAGTAGGGGAATTCAATTTATCAAAAAGATATCTGCACTGCCATGTTTATTGCAGCATTATTCACAATAACCAAGATTTGTAGTCAACCTAAGTGTTCATAAATGGGTGAATGGATACAGAAATCGTGGTACATATACACAATAGAATATTATATAGACACAAAAAAGAATGAAATCCTGCTATGTGCAACAACATGGATAAAACCAGAGAACATTATGCTAAGTGAAATAAGCCAAGCACAGAAAGACAAAGTTTACATGTTCTCCCTCATATGTGGGGGCTAAATATTAAAACAAATTGATCTCATGGAGACAGAGTATAATGATGGTTACCAGAGGTTGGTAAGGGTAGTTGGGAGGGGGACATAAGGTGCAGATGGTTAATGGATGAAAAAATATAGTCAGATAGAATGAACAATATTTGATAGCACAACAAAGTGACTATAATCAACAATAAGTTAGGGTATACTTTAAAATAATTAAAAGAGTGGAATTAGAATGTTCCTAACACAAAGAAATGATAAGTGCCTGAGGCGATGGATACCCTGATTACCCTGATTTTTATTAATTCACTGTATGCCTGTATCAAAACATCACATGTATGCTATAAATATATATGACTCTTATGTACCCATAATAATTAAAAAAATAAAAAATAATATATAGAAAATACAGTATAGCAAAGTTTATAACTAAAAGTGATCTAAACATTTTATACCCAGTCATAAGGTCATTTAAGTATAAAAGAAAATCAAATATTTTCAAATATGCAATAACTCAGCACGTATAGATCTAATGAGGCCTTATAGCACAATGGAGAATTTTCTGCATAAAACTTGTCATTGAATACTTTTAACACAGCACAAAAGTATTAGAATTGTTAAAGAACAGAATGTAAATGTTTTTAACCATAACTACTTAGAAATAATATAAATACAAATTTCAGACAATGAAAGAGATGAAAAGCTAGAAGGTATCATAAGGAAATTAATTTTCTTAATTTCTTAGCCAGGGAGCAAAATATACTTTTAAAGTTTTCAAGTAATTGAATGATACATAAATGTAAATCTATAACAGTGAATGCCAGTTATTGTAAAAAATAGTAGCATAATTAACTAAAATTGTACGGTGTACAGGAGATGGGGAGATGGATTATTGTTGGGGTAATTTCATAATTTCTCATAGTGGGAAATCAATAGATAAAATCTTCCACTGCCCTCCCCTTGGTAGACCACTGCTCTACTATAAATTTCTTAGCAAGAAATTGGCCTAATCAGTATTGGGCTTGTGATCTCCAAACACCATTATTTTATTACTTCAGATGCCATTGGTGACTTTCAGTTGTTTGTTTTGGTCCTTCTTAGAGTCTATGTTTGCTTAAAGCATAGAGTGGAATGCAACCAACACCACTATGAAGTAGTCTGGAGGCGATAACTTTGTCTGCCTTTTTTTAGAGGTGTCACTGCTACCCCATATTAATCACATCCTCTTCCCATCTCAGTTGTGGCAATGTAAACCCTGGTAAAAAATTCCCCTTCTCTCCCCATCCCACACAAACACCAAACCCTTTTTACTCCTTGCATGTGGTTTAAGTGCTATAGAGAGAAATTTTTCTTCAGTGTTCATTTCTCACCTAGTCCTTATCTGAAATGTCTGCTGTGGACCTGCCACTCTAGCCCTCAATCCTGCAGGGCTTTACTTCTCTCCCTTTTCACGTACCTACCTCTTCCTTTCTTATTTTCCTCCCCATCATCAAAGAACTCACAGGGATACACACATATCTACCATGAGGAGGAGGGGCCTCTCTCACCCTGTTGATTTTATTTTAATCATCACTATCTGCATTTCATGTTGGTGTTCCATCTTGGAAAGGTGTGGTTCTGTAGCATCCCTTGAGCCTAGCCTAGCTGCATTTGGTTCAGAGTCCTGTTCAGTATGTTGTAATGGTTAAGATGTATTGGTCATTTTTCTTCCATTCTGCTTAAAGTAGTTACAGTTTTGTGAAGAGATATATTACTTGAACTCATGTGAATTAGTCTTTCTACTTTCCTCTGTGTCTTTGTCAAATTGATTAGCTCAGAAGAACATTAAGTTGGGGGAAAAGAATGAGGTACAAGTGGGAAAGGGGGCCTAATGAGAATGAGTTAGGGCTTGAGGTTTATTCCAGGCAAGGGTAGGAAAAATTCTTGGTTGGGGGGTGTCAATGAAGAAGAGAAGCTTAGGTAGGATCATCTGACCTTGCCATCACTCCTGGACCTCAGTTTACAAAAGGTCCTCCTCATATTCCTGCCTTTGGTGCTTGTGGTTCATTATCTCCTAAGTACACTTGATTCCTGTGATTTCTTGATCACCTCAGCCACGTTAAAACCTCCCAGTTTTCTGCCTCAAGAGTCCTGCTTTCCCAGAATATACCATTCCCCAGGACAATGAGGAGCCATACCCTTTGAGTTTTGTTTGGTCATCAAATTACTCTTCCCAGCCAATGGTAGCAATGGAGGGCTTATACTTCACAAATTACCACTCTGACATGTCCCTGGAGGATGTGGATGCTCGGGAAACAATGTGCCCTGGTTGGAAAAGGGAGTTTTTTCTTAGCACCCCTAAAGAGCCTTCCCAAAGTGATCTTATACCTTCCCTCATCTTCCCATGTTCAATTCTGGTGATAACATGGCAGAGAGAGTATTTCCTCCAAGGTATTTGTCACGGCCATCCCCCATTTCCCTAGATCATTCTGTCTCCCATCCTTCACTATTAACTAATACCTTAGATACCTCACCTATAATATCTCCAAGGAACGTGGTTGTATTTAAACGTCAATGAAGTTATGAATCATCTCACTTCTCTCCAACAAATTTCCTTATGTGCTTTTAAGACCATTCGCTTCCTGCCTACTACCAGGCAACTTTCCCGTCCTACCTTCTTTTCCCAATATCTACATAGATCATTTGAGTTTTCTGTTTTCCAGTCTGAGCTAACTGCGTCAGGTTGTCATGAATCCAGTGGGAAAACTTGCTGTATTTTCCATTCTGGTCTTGTTTCAAATCTGGAGTACTATGTTTATCTCAATAGGTGCAGTGCCCAGACTTGGTTTTTATCAGTGTGGGATAAGAGAAAATATTTATTGGATGGAAGTTGTGCTGGGTGTTTGTATGCCAGAAACTACAACCTAAGACTGATAAATGCTCTCAGTGAAGAGATTTGTTTTACCAGAGGCATGCTTACATGAAGAGTTTTTGTGAATATACGTCAGCACCCAACATATACTTTTCTTCTCTTAATTTACTGATGATGCTACTAGCATCCTACCTTCCTTCTCTCTTTGAGGCTTTCTGGAGAAATGGAGCTCACCTCAGAGGAGGGACACTGGTAGTATTCATTTATATGAACAGTAATAATAAGCTTCCAGATTCTTAGAGAAGACAAATGCCCCAACATCATGTTCTCTCCATTTAGCTCACTAGGTAGAGGGTCTCTTATTCAGGTTTTTCACTCTAGAGGAAAGAATTTTGGGGTTAGCCATGAGTCTTAGGTTCCTAATTTGACTAGTGGGTCCATTTATCTTGTGGCCCTGGGCACACATCCTTTTAGCCTAGCAGAGTCATTCCTGGATTTCCCATGAAGCACTTACTTCCTGGTGGCCACTGGTTGCTTACTCACCCACAATACACACCATCCATAAATAATTTTCCAGGGGGATCATCATTTGAGGAGGCAGGTGCAGGTAGTTGCTTATGACTTCATGCAATATGCAGAATAAGCCCCAAATATGTTCATATCCTAATCCCTGGAACCTATGAATATTTTAGGTTACATGGTAATACGGAATTAAGGTGACAGAAAAAATCAAGGTTGCTAATCAGCTGACCCAAAGATAAGGAGATTATCCTGAATTATCCCAATGGGTCTATAGAAGTGGAAGAGAAAGGCAGAAGAAAGCAGTCAGAGGGAGAAATGTCAATGGAAGTGATATAATATAAGACTCAATTCACCTTTGCTAGCTTTAAATATGGAGGAAGGGGGCTATAAGAAGTAAATGTGTCCTCCAGAATCTGGAAAGGTCAAGGAAGTAGATTATCTCCTAGAGCCTTCAGAAAATAATGTAGTCCTACTGACACTTTGCTTTTATCCTAGTGAGACCCATGTCAGACTTCTATCCCAAAGAACTGTAAGATAATAAATTTGGTTTTTTAAGTTGATAAATTTGTGGTAACTTGTTAAAATATCAATAGGAAACTACTATACCTCACAAGGTACATTAACTCATAAATAATTTATTGCATACCTGCTTTGAGTAAAGCACTGTGCTGCTAACCCGGGATGACACACAGCTGAAGAAGACATGGTCCCCAACCACAAAGAGGTTCTAGGTCCAATGGAAGAGGGAAATGTTGAAGGTACATTCCTACTATCTCAGAATCATAAATGAATTTTTTGGGATGCTGTCTTCCAGACCTCTGTTCCTATGCATGTTATTGTTTCCTGGGCTCTGTTCTCAGGCTCTCTTCCTTTGTAACTTTCAGAATTTTCTCAGGGAACCCCTCACCTCTACAGAGGGCTATATATCCCTCTGGCCAACTACTTCTGTTAATTTCCTACTCCTGTTAACTTCCTTTCAATCTCTCCTCCAGGTTGGTATAGACCTTCATTAAGACAAACCTCTAATAACATTGCCTTGGCTTCCAAGACTTTCTTCAACAAGAGGGTAACCTATTTATTGATGGGATGTTGTCCCTATCTCTGTATGTGTAGCAGCCAGAGAGAATACCATCTCAGTGTAAGTGCTCAAGACATCTTTATTTAATGAGCACATGCTGCCAGTAGCAATAGTACAGCGCAATGTAGCAATGGTAACACTGGATTTGGAGTCAAGGACATCTGGGAAGAGGATAAAAGACTTAATCCAAAGCCTAAGTTATGACATAAACATTTGGGAGTTTGAAGCTTAGTACAGTTCTTGACAGAAGTAGGATGGCTAGGCAGGCTGCACAGTTATATGGGAGGGCAGTGATAGAATTCAGAAGGAAACAGGTTTAGCTGGAGTTGTGGAACATTAGCCAGTATTGTGGAGCTAGGTCACAGAGTAGTAAACCTGGAATGTGATTAAACAATCATGCTGGGAGCTTCTCTGAAATCTACTGATGCATATCTAATTCCTGCCTTCAGTAGAAGTTCAGAGGTTAAGATATGTGTCCAAATAAGTATAGCAAATGATGTGGGTCATAGAAGAGGAATAAAACAGGAGCTTCTAGAGTCAAGAGGTAAGGGCTTTCTGTGTTAAACCTTCTGGTGGTTACCACCACCTACTGTGCTGGGAGCAGTTTTATAAAAATATAATTTATGAAAATCAATTTTATTCTCTTTCTTCTAGTAAAGTTTATATATTCACTTCTGGGTGTGAATCCCAGAGAAATCCTCATGTAGGATCCAAGCGCAAATGTACAAGTTCATCTTCAAGTCAATTCTGTGGCAGTGGATAGTTGAAGACTAGGTGTTCATCTGTGGGGGGCACAAATTAGTAAACGAGGTGGTTTACTCACTCTGAAATACTATCCAGTAGTTGAACGCAATGAACTAGGCAATTGAACACATATACAACAGCAAAGACACAGTTTATCATATTTATATACACACTGAAAGATTTACAGTTTAAATAGTATGGTTTCTGGATTTGCTTTACAAATACTCCAGCAAAAATATAGAAATAAGTGGAGAGGTGTATAAAATATAAATGGTAGAATGTTAGTTGTTGGATCTGGGTGATGCATACACTATTAGTATGTATTATTTGAAGAAATGTCTATTCAAGTCCTTTGCTTATTTATTATTGTGTTAACATAAAATTTACCATTTTTAAACCATTTTTAAAGTTTACAATTCCATGGCATTAAGTATATTCACAATACTGTGCATTCATCATCACCATCTAATTCTAGAAAATTTTAATCACCCCAACAGGAAACCCATACTTATTAAGCAGTGTGGATATAGGCCAGAAAACAATAGAGAAATATCTTCAAAGTATTTAAAGGGGGGGAAAAGAGATGTCAATCAAGAATTCTATGCCCAGTGACAACATACTACATATTGCCAAAAGAAAGACTTAAACTTTAAAAGTAAAATAATTCATCACCAGCGGACTTAATTACCAGACATATTAAAGGAAGTCCTTGAGGTATAAAGAAATAGAATCCCATAGAAATATGGAGCTACACAATGGGATGGAGAACACCAGAAAATTGTAAATATTTGGGTAAATATAAAATAATTTTTACCTTATTCTAAATATATCTTTGAAAAATATGTTAAAAATAATAACAATGTATTATAGGGCTTAAAACATACGTAGTAGTAAAATAAATGACAACAATAGCACAAAGGTCAGTAGTGAGTAACTGGGTATATATTGCTTTAAAGATATTATACATGAAGTGGTATAACATCGTCTGAAGGTAGACGGTGATAAGTTAAAGCTGTATGCTATCAACCCTAAACAACCACTAAATTATCCAAATAAACAATTATAGCTAATACCTCCAAAAAGACATAAAGTAGAATGAAAAATAATTAATCCTAAATGCTTTAAAAAAACAGGAAAACAAAAACAATGTGCAGATGGAATACCAAAATGTTAGACTTAAAATTAATCTTATCAATGATCGTATTAATTATAAATGATCTAAATACCCCTAATTAAAAGAAGAGATAATACTGAATAAAAAACCAACTATATGATGTATAAAAGAAATATACTTCAAATATAAAAACAAAGATAATTTTAAACTAACAAAATGGAAAAATGTTATGACAACATCAAAAGGAATCTGAAATGGGTCCATTAATATAATACAAAGAAGATTCCAGCACAAAGACTAATATCGGATAATCAGATATAAAGAATGTTATTTCATAGCAATAAACATTTCATCAAAATGACATAATAAAAATACCATATCCAACTAATGAACAGACCTCCAAAGTACATGAAACAAAAACTGATAGAACTACAAGGAAAAACAGACAAATACATAATTGTGGTTGCAGATTTCAATATCATTTTTTTTAGTAGCTGATTGAACAAGTAGACAGAAAACCAGTAAAGACATAAAAGAGTTCAAACTCAGTATGAATCGAATTGACCTAATTGACATTTATAGAACACTGTCCACAGCAACAGCAGAATGAATATTCTCCCCAAGTACACACACAACATTTACCAAGATAGACCATAGCCTGGACCAAGGAAACAAGTCTCAATAAATTTTAAAAGATTCGAAGCATATAAGGTCTCTTGTATATCCACAACGGTATTAAAAAATCAATGACAAATGTATGTTATTTTATGATTTATCATTTTCATTAAATTCAAAGTACTAAAAATGCTCCTATTTGCAGATGATATGACAATCCATATAGAAAATTACAAAGAATCTAAAAGAGTTCCTAGAAGTCATAAGTGAATTTAGCAATGTCACAGGATGCAAGGTCAACATACAAAAAGCCTATTTTATTTCTCTATACTAGAAATGAGCATCTAGAAACAAAAAAATTTATGGTGTCACAATAGTCTCAAAAATGTGAAATATTGGAAATAAATCTAAGTAAATACCTGCAGGAATAGTATGCAAGAAACTACAACATGCTGATGAAATAAATCAAAGAAAAACTAAATAAATGAAGAGAGATCATTTTCATATGATATAAAAACTCATATGTGAAGACTCAGTATACTTAATATCTAAATTCTCTCTAAATTGATATATGTAATGCGATCTCAGCAGGGCTTTTTTTGGTAGCTATAAACAATCTGATTAAAAATTTTATATGAAATGGCGAAGGAAGGAGATTAACCCAAAAAACTGTATTTAAAGTGCACAATTTGGTAAGTTTTGGAATACATGCACACCCATGAATCCACGACCACAATCGACAAAAGGGATTTAATACCCCCAAAAGTTGCTTAGTGCCGTTTGCTTCCATACCTCTGAGCACCCTCCCCTGGCCCTGCCCACAGGCAATCACCAATCTTTTTGTCACTATAGATTACAGTTGACCTTTGAATAACACAGGGGTTAGGGGCACTGACCCCCATGCAGTTGAAAATCTGCATATAACTTTTGAATCCCCCAAAACTTAACTACTTATAGCTTACTGTTGATGGAAGCCATGCTGATAACAGACAATTAACACATAATTTGTGTGCTATATGTAATATATATTGTATTCCTTTTTTTCTTTTATAATTGAGATTTTATTGGTTGTATTGAGGATCAGTACAGACATTTCTACTTGTACACAATTCTTAACATAGGTATCAAAAATCTAATCATTTATTGTAATTCTTTTTTAAATAGTTATTCCAGTGACTTTCCAGCTTAAAATTTGGAGGCAAATATCAAGTACCAGTATCTTCAAATGTTGATAAGCTGTTACATAAGTCCCACCAATTCACAATTTATTATCATATGTACTACATACTCAAATTTTCAGTCTTTCACAGCACATTAGCAAAGGTGTTAGGAAAACAGGACTACCATGACCAAAGATGTTACAGAGTGTATGCTATTCTTATAGGGAGAACCATGATCAAGGGCTGGTTTTCTTAGGAAACTATTCCACTAAAAATCAACATGGCAATAGAAGTAGTTTAAAATGTTCAAGACATTAAATGCAGGCCTGGGACTCCAAATTGCCATTTAGTATGCTTTGTATTATACAATATAAAGACTAACACCCCATCTATGGAATGTTAAGCTGACATCCAAGACAGTCAAAGCTTCCCATAACTTGATATCTCACACTATTTTCTGGTTGTATCAAAAAATAAACAACCAGCGAATGATTTCACCTCTTAAAAAAAGCATTTACACTTAAAAAAATGGGATGAGGTAGAATTCCCTCCTTTTTAAAAATATTTCTAGAGCTACTAAAAAACTTGCATTTGCAAAACAGTTGATGAAAATATTCCTCTGGATTGTATAAGAAGGGAGACTAGGACCACTGATAAGACATGGGCACACACCTTCCCTGCTGCCAAGATGCCCAAAAGTAAGGTCAGCTTAGCTGAAGACCCTGTGAAAGAAGAGCCCGAGAGGAGATTGGCGTGCTTGTCAGCTAAACCTGCTCCTGCAAAAGTGGAAACGAAGCCAAAAAAGGCAACCGCCAGGGATAAATCTTCAGACAAAAAAGTGCAACCAAAAGGGAAAAAGGGAGCAAAGGGAAAATAGGCCAAATTGGCTAACCAAGAAACTAAAGATTTACCTGCAGAAAATAGAGAAACTAAAACTGAAGAGAGTCCAGTCTCCGATGAAGCAGGAGAAAAAGAAGCCAAGTCTGATTAATATTATATACTGTCTTCTTACAATAAAGCAAGCTGGCGAAAAGAAAATCATAAGGAAAATATATTTACTATTCATCAAGTGAAAGTGAATCATCATAAAGGTCTTCCTCCTTGTCGTCTTCACACTGAATAGGCTGAGCAGGAGTAGGAAGAGGAGGGCTTGGTCTTGCTGTCTCAGGGGTAGCAGAGGAGGAAGAAGTGGAGGAGGTGGAAGGGGAGGCAGGAGAAGCAGGCACATTCAGTGTAACTTATTGAAAAAAATCTGCATATAAGTAGACTTATGTAGTTCAGACCTGTATTGTTTGAGGGTAAATTGCAGTTTGCATTTACTATTGATTTATATAAATGAAATTATACAGTATAAATTTTTTTGTCTGGCTTCTTTCACTTAGCACAATTACTTTGACACTCATCCATGTTACTGCATACATAGGTGTATCTCATTTTATTGTACTTTGCTTTATTGCGCTTCACAGAGAGTGCATTTTTTACAAATTGAAGGCTTGTGGCAATCCTGTGTTGGCACCATTTTTCCAACAGCATGTGCTCACTTTGTGTCTCTGTGTCAGCATTTTTAATCAATAAATTATTTTTAAATTAAGGTATATACATTTGTTTTTCAGACATAATGCTATTGTACACTTAATATGCTACAGTATAGTGTAAATGTAACTTTTATATGTGCCTGGGAAACCAAAATCTGTGATGGCCTGTAACTGACTCTGCAATATCTCTGAGTTATGCCTGTTATCCATAGTGCATTCTTTTTTGTTGCTGAATAATATTTCATTTTGCACATACATCGTATTTTACTTATCTATTCATATGTTGATAGGCATTTGGGTTGTTTCTGGTTTTTGACTATTAAAGATAAAGTTACTATGAGCATGCATGTACAGGTCTTTAGAAGTAAGCTTTTTTTTTGGTAAATATCTAGGAGTAGAATAGTGTATGTTCATATGAAAGGTGTGTGTTTACTGTTCTAGAAAACTGTTCAACTGTTTTCCAAAGTGATTGTACCATTTCACATTCCCACCAACAGTGTATGAAAGTTCTAGTGCCCTAAATCCTTACTAACATTGTCAGTACTGTCAGTTTTTATGATTTTAGTCATTTGAATATGTATATAGTGATGCCTCATTGTGACTTTAATTTTCACTGCTCTGATGACTAATGATATTGAACATGTTTTTTATGTGTTTATTTTTCATCTTTGTATCTTCTATGATGATGTGTCGGTTAAAAAATTTTCCCTATTTTTTAATTGAGCCATCTATCTTATTCATGATTTGTAAAAGTTCTTTATATATTTTAGATACAAGGGTTTTGTCAGATATATGTTTTACAAATATTTTCTCCCATTTTGTGCCTTTCTATTTCATGTTCCTAAAGAGACTTCTAAGCAGCAAAACTCTATTAATTTCAATGGAAAGAAAAGCTTATAAAACGGTAACCAGTAGAAGAGACAAAATTTTATAATTATAAAAATGTCATTTCAGTAGGAAGATACAAAATTTCTAAATTTGTGTGCACCAAAACATATGTATCTTATCTACATCTATATCCACATGATATATAAAATATATATGTTTTATAACATATGTGATACATATATTAGAGACTATAGATATGTATATATCACAGAGAAAAAAATGAAAAAATAAAAATTCCTAATACTGATATAATTAAGACTATATCCTCTGACATTAATGGAATTAATCTTGAAATAAATCACAACTATTAAGTAGAAAATCCCTAAGTGTTTGAAAATTAAGTAACACACAGCTAAATAAGCCATATGATCAAAGAAGAAATCAACATGAAATTTTAAAATATTTTTAACTAAAAAATAATGAAAATATCACTGAAAAAGCTGAAAATCTTATGATATTCAGCTAAAACTGTACATGGAAATATATAGCCTTAAATGTATATTTTGCAAAAAAAAAGTCTGAAAAATAATGACTTAAACTTCCGTCTGAAAAGAACAGCAAGCTAATCCTAAGGAATATAGAAGGAAATAAATAATAAAGAGTAGAGCATAAGTCAGTGAACTAGAAAAGAAAAATACTCTAGAGAGAATACACAATGCAAAATCAGTTCATTGAAAAGGCTAATAATATTGGTAAAGTTCTGACAAGAATGACCAAGAAATAAAGAGAGATGGGACTAATTACTAATATTTGGGAATAAAAAGGATATATAACTACAAATCCTCAGATGATAGAAAATTAATGAGATACTATGAAAATTTTGTGTCAATACACTTAAGTATTTACATGAAATGAAAAAATTACTTTAAACTGGCATGATGGCTCACTCCCATAATCCCAGCACTTTGGGAGGCTGAGGCAGGAGGATTGCAGAGACCAGGAGTTTGAAGAACATTAGCTGGATGTGGTGACACCTGTAGTTCCAGCTATTTGGAAGCTGAGGTAGGATAGCAGAAAGATTGCTTGAGCCCAGGAGTGCGAGGTTGTAGTGAACTGTGATCGTGACACTGGACTCCAGCCTGGACAACAGAGCTAGACCCCGTCTCTAAAAAAAGAAAAAAGAAAAAAGAAAAAAACTCAATGTCTTACGAACATAAAATATTATCAAACAGAACGCAGCTAATAATAGAAGGATAATATTTCTTGATCAATTTGGATTTACTTCAGGTACACCTTGTTGGCTTAATATTCAAAAATCAACCAATATAATTAATCACATTCAAAGACATCTCAAGAGATGCATAAAATCCATGTAATAAAATTAGGAATCCATTCATGATAACAACTCTTAACAGATTAAAAAAAGAAGGAATATTCCTTACACTAATATGAGACCTACAAATAATCTACAGCAAATGCTAGACTTAATGGTGAGATGCTGTAAGCTTTCTCTGTGAGACAAGTAAGAAAAAATATATTTATTATTCACTCTTCCATTCAACATTTTACTAGTGTTCCTGTGTAATGCAACAAAAATAAAGAGAAATAAAATGTTTAATAATACAAAAGAAAAATATAAAGCTCTCATTATTTGTTACATAATTTTACGTATAACAAGATAATGTACATAGAAAATTCAAAATCTATAGATAAACTACCAGAATTGTTAATTGGATTTATTAGGTTCACTGGATATAAGGTCAATGTACAAAGACTGTTTGTAATTTATATAACAACTAAAAATAGAATAACAATTTAAAAACAATACTATTTATAGTAGCATCACAAATATGACGAAGTCAAAAAGCTGTTCAAAAAACCATGCTAATATAGACAAATACACATGAACTTTACGCAGAAAATTACAAAATGTTACTGGTATAACCATCTCAACAGATACAGAACAAATATTTCATTTCACAAAATCTAAAATCCATTCTTAGTAGCATCAAAAGAGTAAAACATTTAAATTTAACAAAAATGCAAGACCTGTACCGAGTTCATGGATTGGAAGACTTAATATTGGGCAGTTTTCCCCAAGTCGATGTACACACTCAAGGCAACTCCAGTAAAAGTCTCAAGGTTTGTTTGTATATATTGAAAAGATAATACTAAAAGTTATATGAAATTAGTATGTAGAATAATCAAAACAATTTAAGAAGAAAAACAAAGTTTGGGAAATCATACCACCTGATTTCAAGGCTTCCTATAAAGCTACAGTAATTAAGAAAGTGACATACTGATAGAAAGATAGACATATAAGCATATAGAATAGATACTATGGAAATAGGCCCTCACATATGTAGCCAACTGATTTCTGACAAAGATGACAAAGTAATTCAGTGAAGAAAAGAAAGTCTTTTCAACAAATAGTGATAAAACAATTGTATATCCATTTACAGAAAAGAAAAAGATATTACTTCCATGTGAGCACCTAAGTGTTGATCAGTTAGTACCAATTTGACAGCGAGTAACAAAAAAAAAAAAAAAGGAAAAAAGAACTTCAGACATCATACTATATACAAAATTAATTCAAAATGTATCAAATATATAAATATGAGGTCTAAAATGGTCAAACTTCTATAAAAATATAGGAGAAATTCTTTGTGACATTGGGCCAGGCAAAGATTTCTGAAGTATGACACAAAAATGTATGAAAATTAAATAAAAGGAAAAAATGATGAACTGAATTAGACTTCATCAAAATTAAAAACCTTTTGCTCTTCAAAAGACACCAGTAATGACATGAAGAAAGTCACAGAATGGGAGATAATATTTGCAAAACATGTATCTAATAGAGCATTTGCATTTGGATTACATAGAAAAATCTTCCAACTTAATAAGATAAACCAATAAAAAATGACAAAAGAATAGCCAATTCATCACAGAAGATAATTAATGGCAAATGTGCACATGAAAAGTTGCTCACCACCGTTATCCATTTGGGAAATGAAAATTAAAACCACAATGAAATGCCACTATACAACCATTGCAAGTGTAGGTGAGGATTTAAAGAAACAGGAACTCTTATATATTGTTTGTGGAAATGTAAAATGGTACTGCCATTTTAGGAAACAATTTTAAAGCTTCTTAAAATTTTAAATATAAGCTTACTATTATATATGACTTAGTAATTTCTCTCCTTGGTGTCTTTCCTAGAGAAATGAAAAACACTTGTATGCAAATATTTATAGCCGTATAACTCATATTAGCCCAAAATGGAAACAACCTAAGTGTCCATCACCAGGTGAATGATTAAACAGAATATGGCATATCCATTTAATCAAGTACTTACACAGCAATTAAAAAGAACAAAATATTGTTACATGCAACAGCATGGGTTAATATGAAAGACACCATGCTCAGTGAAAGAAGCCAGAAACAAAATACTTCATACTGCATGATTCCATTATATTAAATTTCTACAAATGGCAAAACCTTATACACTAAAAGTACATCAGAGATTGCCTGGCTCTGGAAGTGGGAGCAGGCATTTACTACAAAGAGGCATGAGGAAAGTTTTTGAAGTTATGGAAATGTTCATTATCATAGATTGCCATGATAATTATTCATTGTATAAATTAACCATCAAATTGTACAGTTAAAATGAGTGAATTTTATGGTATGTAAATTATACCTCAATGCAGCTGTGAAAAAATTACAGAGAAATATTAAGGAAGACCTTATTTAATGGGGGCATATATCATGTTCATGGATTGGAAGTTTCAAAATTTAAAGATAATTCTCTGCAATGTAATTGCAGGTAAAATCACAGCTGTGTTTTATTTTTGGGGAAATTGATAAAATGATTCTAGAAGTTATATGGAAAGGCAAGATCAGGAAATGTGAAGATGATCTTGAACAAAGAGTGATGACATACACTATCAGAAATCAAAGCTTACTATAAAAGCTATGGTAATTAAGGTACTGTAGTAGTATTGTGGTAAAAATTTTTAAAAATGGAACAGAAGGTTGAATCCAGAAGCAGAGTCTACTAGTTTTCTATTGCTGTATAAAAAATTATCACACATTTAGTAACATAAAATAATACCTATTTAATATCTCACAGCTCTGCAGGTCAGAAGTCCAGGTGGGTTTGACTGGGTTCTTAGCTGAGGGTCTCACAAGACTGAAATTAATATATTGCCTGGGATAGGATCTTATCTGAAGTCTTGGGGTAAGAATCTGCTTCCAACTTCTTTCAGGTTGTTGGCACAATCCAGTTCCTTAAGGTATAGGTCTGAAGTCCCTATTTCCTTACTGGCTGTCAGCTGAGAGACTGCTCCCTTCTCCAGGCTGTCCAAATACTGTCTCACATGGCCCTTTCTATCATTAATCTGGCAACAGTGTATTGAGTCCTTCTTATACGACTTATCTCTCTGGCTTTTCCTTTTGCCACCAAGAGAAGAAAGTGCTCTGCATTTAAGGGCTCACGTGGTTAGATTAGGCTCACCCAGACACAGTTTGTATCCTATATGGGGCGGAGGGAGAGATTGGTCAATGGGTACAAAGTTACAGTTAGATAGGAAGAATAAGTTCTGGTGCTCTATTGCAAAGTAGGGTGACTATGGTAAACAGTATTATATTGTGTATTTCAAAGCAGCTAAAAAAGAAGATTTTAAATGTTCTTACCACAAAGAAATGATAAATGTATGAGCTGATAGATATGCCTTTTATACAATGTATACATATATCAGAACACCACACTGTACTTCATATATATGGATAATTATGTATCAATTGAAAACAAACACACAAAAAAAGAAGTAATGGTGTGACATTTTCGAACATAAGCCTTAAGAGCACTGAGGGTTTCTGCTAGCCATTAAGCAATTTTTCCATCTCCATAAGAACTTTCCCTGTGTAACTGCTGCCCACCCACTCTCTGGTCTGTGCTCCCAAATAAACACACAAATAACAGACAATAGCAAGGAGTCAATCCCAGCCAGAACCATTGTTTAGAGCAGAATTATCAAAAAAAGCCTAATCTGTATCAGTTGACCCTAGGTGTACCTGCAGATGTATGAGCAATAATAAATACAGATGGTTCCCTACTTACGGTGGTTTGACTTAGGATTTTTCAACTTTATGATGGTGTGAA
Source organism: Indri indri (assembly GCA_004363605.1). NCBI lineage: Eukaryota > Metazoa > Chordata > Mammalia > Primates > Indriidae > Indri > Indri indri. Next base: position 29,088 of record RJWJ010018948.1, read on the forward strand.
AGTGATACACATTCAGTATGCATCTGTAATTGTTTTAAGCCATTGAGTTCCATGGTGGTTTGTTTTCCAGCTAACTGTCAATACCAAGTGTTAGTAAGGAGGTGGAGCAATTAGAACTCTCAGATAGATGCTGATGGAGGCAGTAAAAATTTGCACAGCTACTTAGGCAAACTGGTAATATCTGATAAAGATAACCACGTTTTCAAACCAGAAACTCCACTCCAGAAATGCAAATATATATGTACAAAAGTGCTCACAGTGATACTACTCATAATGGAAAAAGTATTTATATATACATATATGTTCATGTATGTGTGTATATATATGTATATATATATATATATAGTGGTACATCTATACATTGAAATACTTTAGGTAGGAAAAGGAATGAAAAATAACTACATTCAATAACATGGATGAATTACAGTCAATTTTGAACAAAGGAAGACAAACAAAAATGTACATACTATATGATTCAATTCATATTAAAGTCCAAACATTGGCAAAATTAGTTTAGGCTTATAGAATAGTGGTTATCTTTTGTAAAGGTAGGAGGTGCAGAGGGAGGTTTCTATAATGTTGGTTATGTTCTATATCTTGACCTGAGTGGTGGTTACACTACAAAGAGGCATTTTAATTAATTAATTTCAGTCTTGTGAGACCCTCAGCAAAGAACCCAGTTGAACCTACCTGGACTTCTGACAAATTTTCAAAAAAATAAAAATAAAAAGAGAGTGGAAAGCTCTCTCTATATATACTGATATAGAATGACTTTTAAGATATAAGCAAAAATATTATCTATTACAATTATCTTTAATTTCTACTTAACCTGCATATGGCAAGCCTCTGAGGCAATTCAGTTATACAGCAACTCGGGGTCTTTTGTGGTAGTGCGTATCACCACTGTTTTCAATAAACAATGACCCCACTTGGTAATTCACAGTATTGCCTGCTTGCAAGATGCCTCAAGTGATCATTCTATTTCCATAAACCTCTCTTTGCTTGCTATCTCTTCCCTCAATAACCACTCACTTCTATGTAGCCCCTTCTTTCAAGTTCCCAAGTCCAATCCTTTTTTGCTGTTCCCCAGAGACACATTACCCTTGTTCGAAAGAGGAGAAAGTTATTCTCCACTTAATCACTTCCTGCCTTTCTGCAAACTGGAGCGTCTCTGGCTTCAGTTAATTGCTAACAGAGACTCTCATCTGCACAGACATCACTGCCTCTGGAGGAGGTATATGCAGACTCTAATTCTCTCAGAGAGTGAAAGTCAGTGTCCTCATTTCAATTCTGCCTCCCCACTAGCAAAAGCCAATGCTGATTTCCTCACTAGCTTTCCCAATAGGCATATAAAACTTACCATGTTGAGAATTATTTTTTCATGGAATTAATGTGATAATTTACTGTCAATTGATCAAAGAATATTTCTCCTGCTAACTTGAGTATGACTTTGCGTTCCTTTTAAAAAAATAAACAAAAATAAAATAAGCCTATTATTTTACTAAGGCTTTCCTAAGCCTGCCTTACATTATAAGAAACATAATACCAATCTCCTTTTATGTCCAAAAGACTTGGAGCTAGATTAGTTTTTTATATATATATTTTTTTTCATTTCAATTTCTCTCCCTAATTTAGGCATGGGAGTATGAGAACAGGGGGATTAGTTTCCAGTTCATTTCCCCATATTTTTTCATTTTTTTAAGAGGGAATCTGTGTTTTCTTCAATGTCATTGAGAACACAGATGATAGTCTATAAATTTTCCTCTGGTTTACTCTAGCAAATCTTTTTC
>RJWJ010018949.1:0-30933 GCA_004363605.1 Indri indri
AGATAAGAAGAGTTCCTGGAAACAAAAAATAATTACTAATATTTTACAGGTAAATGGATGCATCTATTTAGACCCAGACCATCTATTTAGAATACAACACAAGTCCCTATATTTAGAAACAAGGAACAGTGGACACTTGAGGTAACCAATGAACCAGACATGGTTAAAAACAAAGCTGGGTGGTTCAAGAGATAAAATAAAGAGTGCTGTTCAAAAACACAGAGAGACTGGAAATATGAAAGAAAAATTGAGCAATACGGAGCACAGATCCAAGAAGTCTAATATGTGTCTTTTGGGAGCTCCACAAGGGAAAAAAAGGTAGATTGCAACAGGGAGAAAACAATGAAGGAATGGAAGAAACCTTCCCTGAACTGAACATGGCACAGTTCAAATAGAAGAATAATCCAAATGCCAGGCAGGATAAATGAAAACATTTCATATCCTGATACATGCTGGTAAAATATCAGAGTTCTTAAGATAGAGAAAAATTATAAAAGCTTCCGAAGAGAAAGAACAGGCATCTAAACGAAGTTAGAATCATGCTGACATCACACTTCTCATCCTTAACTTGGGACTCTAGGTGATAATAGAGGATTCTAGGGAAAATATTCTGAACCTAAATTCCTATACCCAGACAACCAGTCACCAACCAAGTGCCAGGACAAGACAGAAAAGGTTGACTAACCCACTCACACTTACCACAAGGAAAAATTATAAGGAGGTTTTCCAACCAAACAAAACAGAAAGCAAACACTCTCTCACAGTCCAGCTCCCTCATTAGGAACTTTCTTTAGCAAGGTGCTCCTAAATGACATGGAATTAAAGAAAATAAGACAAATGAAGTAAGGGAAGCTAGAAAGAAACTAGAAGTCAACACATACAGATTCTACTTCAATATCCAATTGCACATGATTACATTTCGTTCTCTGTGGGACCAAACATCAACCTTGATATTTTATACATGACATTTGTTATAATCACTATGTAATGTCCTTTAGTAGCTTTTTATTTCCTTTTTTTTCTTTTTATTTAAGGTCTATGAATGCAGAAGACGTTTTTTTTTAATGTTCAGAATCAACCTATGGCAAAACACAGAGACTTAATTGAATTTAGAGAACAGATTATAAATGTTTAAAAGCTTATAAAGTGAGAATAGATAATAATGAAAATAATAAAACCTGAAGGTGAGAGGAGAGAAAAAACAATGAAAACACATTCAATATCTTAATTTACTTTTCTTTCCTAGCAGAGAGTCAATACATACTGTCTAAAGTTGATAAATCAACAGAGATTTAATTATATTATTTTAGGACATAAAATCAATTAATATAAAAGCCAAAAAGATGTAAGTAACAAAAATAGAGGGGTCAAAAGTCAGGGGACATAAGAGGTATTGTAAGGGTGTTAAATTTTTTATCTTTATAGTAGAGAGCCAACAACACCGGCTACAATTAGTAAGTCAAGAAATAGATAAGAGGGGTTCACAGAACATAATAAATGAATGACCAATAAATACATGAAAAAAAGCACTTCTTAACCAAAGAAGTATAAATTATTTATCAAAATTGGTTAAGGTTTTTAGAAAAAAATAATACTCAGGGCTAGCAAAGGCACGGTAAAGAAATATTGTCACCTCGTGCCACTGGAGTGAGCCACTCTAGAAGACAATATCACAACATGTATCTAGGCAAGTTAAAAAGGTCATATCCTTTGTCTTAGTAATCTCACTTCTAATAAATAACCCAAGAAAAATAATCAGATACCTGCACAGGGATGTACAAAGAAACAAGATGTTCATTCATTAAAACAAATATAAGAAAATTGAGACAATCTAAAAATACACATATATAACATACAAGCAGTTAAACAATAATATATCTACATGATGGAATGATAACAAGGCATTTAAAATTGTGTTTTTAAAGAATAGTTATAACATAATGGAGCACACTCACACCTACTGATAAATGAATAGAAAAAAAAGAAATCAAGGTATGTGTTCATACGCAGAGGGAGAAGATCATGTTTGTACGCAGATACAAGGGTGCAGGAGAAGGGAAGAGAAAGAGAGAGAAAGATAGGCACTCCAAGTGAGAGAGTTATAGCAAAACATAAAAAGGAGTTTTCTCTGGAACAATTAAGGATGATTTTTAATTACTTCCTGAGTTACTTCTTTTGTGCTTTTCTATATTTTCCAACATTTCTATAATATTAAGTGGGAGAGAAAAATACACAAAATACTGGTGATAGTTATAAGTAATGTTGATTTCCTTCTTCATATGTTCCTATGAATCTAAATTAATTCTTTGAGTCAATAAATATTTACTGAGTGTTGTGTATTCAGGAACTGTTCAAAGCACTAGGCACAGGAGTAAACAAAGTAGGGGAAAAATCTGTGCCCTCAAGAAGCTTACATAGTAGAGAGAAGAGAAAGACAATAGAATTAATAAGAAAAATATGTAGTATGTCATCTGGTGGTTCGTACTATAGAGGGAAAAAGGTGGGAGTGGAATAGGAGCGGGTAGCGGGGTCCGATTTTAACCGGGATGTGAGAGTGGCTCTCACAGAGAAGACAGTACTAGAGAAATAACGGAAGGGGGAGGCCACGTGCCTCGGTGGTGGAAGGGCATTCCAGGCAGAGGGACCAGCAAGTGCAAAAGCCCAGTGGTGGGAGCCGGCCTGGCCTGCCTGAGAAATGACAAAGTGACGGGTTTCCTGAAGGGGAGTAAGTGAGAGGCAGAAGAGGGAACAGGATTCTAAGGCATGTAGAGCGATACGAAGTCTCAGGTTCCCCCCCTCCCTGCCCCTCACCCTTTTGAGGTGGGAGCTTTGATCAAGGGTGAGACAAAGTTCGACTTTTTGTTAACAGTATCACGCTGGCTATTGTGATGAGAAAAGACAGAGGAGAGGTTGGGGGTTGGAGCATAAGGGGAGAACAGGGAACAACGGAGGCTATTGCAATAATCCAGGAAAAAATAATAAAGGCTAGTTCAGCATCTGGCATGGGACCTAGCACAGAAAAGTGATTCAAATGAAAAGTCGTTGTCAAATGAAATAAGTCATCTATGATGATTTATTTTGCATGGTTTATTCTTCTCCACACAGTAATTTTCAGGTCATTCAGTTTATTTCATTGGGGCTCCCTAGGTTACTGCTCTTACTCTGCTCTTACCAGAGTATCCCCTCAACTTTGCATCACAAAGCTTTCTTTATATATCTCACTAGCAAACGAATGTCTACTCCAGGATTGCATTAAATCAACTAAATATGCACATATGGCTTCCCTTTGATATTTTTCAGAGCACTGGTATCTCTATTCTACTATATTTCCAATACATGTTTTATCTGATTAAATTTTCCATTTACTAGATAGTGCTCACATTTAAGAATTTTTGCCTAATCTACTTATTATTTCCATTTGTTTTTTATTTATTTTTGGCTTTTTAGTTCAACTCCCACCAAAAAAAAAGTTTTCGGTGGGAGTTGAACTAAAGAACATATAAATCAACATGATGAAAGCAAAACTCAAAATTAAACTGTTGAGTACCAACAGATAGCAAGATTGGGATATATGTGAGAATAAAATATTGGTGTGTAATATTTATGAATTAATCATGAACTGTATATTTCAAAATAGCTAAAAGGTTTTTGAATGTCCCCGTCACAAAAAAATAAGTGTTTAAGGTGATGGATATGCTAATTACCCTAATTTGATCATTACATAATTTACGCATGTATTGAAACATCACCTGTGCCCCATAAATATGTACAGTAATTACATATCCATCCTAAATAAATATATTTTTTTTAAAAATCCAAACCACCACCTCTCCAGGAGAAAGGGAACATTCAAATAAAATCCTGAAAAGTCCAGAGAAGAAGCATGGTGTGAAATTACAGTCCCTAATTATTTTTATAGAAGGGCAAAAATTGTATTAGCTTAACAAGAAGTTGTCAGATGGGCCAGAATCTCATCCCATTTATTTTGATGGCAGATATATTTATGAAGTGAATTATAGCAAAACCCAAGATAAAAAGTCATATGACAGGTCACTAAAGAAAAACTCCAACTAACTCCAGAGTGCTGCTTCATTTTATTGAGAAAACTGTTTAGAATCAGCATTCCTCACATCGTTAGAATCACGATGTCTTTGAATCAGAATGAAGGAGTACTTCCATCTAAGCAACATTTGCTCGGGCCTTCCCTAAGCAGAGCCTGCCAACCTGGCTTTGGGCTTTACGCACAGCCACTTCAGCGTTACTATTAACATCATGGACCGTTTCTGGTTCTCACATTCTCTCAAAGCAATATCTCTGCTCCACTGGCTAATCGATATTTTTTAGGTATCATATTAACACGAGGGCCTAACACTATCACCTCCACCAATCTTCTCTCTCTACTGACAAGCTCTTCCCTTCTAAGCTGACCCTTTACAATGAATAAGCACTCAAGCATCTCAGCTTAGAGAGATCAAAAAGAGGCACAAAATTTGCAGACGAAAACCCCTTCTTCTAAACATTGATCCTTCTTTCTGTTCACAGTTACAGTTCATTATTTAAACATCTGGTTAACTTTGGGATGTGTGGAAGGTTGTCAATAATCCTTTCTAAAGCACGATTAAATATAAAAGCAGGCAAAATATTGTTACAAAGAAATATAACAGAAAGTCATTAATGGTAAAATTATTACTTTGGGACAGAGAAATTTTAAGGAATGCTTCTAGAGTGAATATATATATATATATATATATATATTTTTTTTTTTTTTTTTTTTTTTTTGAGACAGAGTCTCACTCTGTTGCCCAGGCTAGAGTGCCGTGGTGTCAGCCTAGCTCACAGCAACCTCAAACTCCTGCACTCAAGCTATCCTTCCGCCTTAGCCTCCCAAGTAGCTGGGACTATAGGTGCCTGCCACCATGCCCAGCTAATTTTTCTATTTTTAGTAGAGATGGGGTCTCACTCTTGCTCAGGCTGATCTCAAACTCCTGACCTCAAGTGCGCCTCCCACCTCAGCCTCCCAGAGTGCTGGGATTAGAGGCATGAACCACCATTCCTGGCCTAGAGTAAATATATTTTATAGCACTACACTACAAAACTGAGGAAAATGTTTTATATCACAGTAGATATTTATGGTTCTTTCCTAACATTGAGACTTTGATTTCTTTCAAATGAACATCAATGGATACTGATAGAATTTTCTTTATGATAATAAAAAATTCTTTAGCAAGAGCTCCTATATAATTATACTAATTAAACCAGAATGGATTAAAAGGGTTTATGAATTCTTTACATTTAATTTCCACTACAAGGACTCTAAACAAAAAAAAAACAATGGAAACAACTGTTGGTGAGGATGTGAAGAAACTAGAATCCTCATACATTACTCATGGGAATGTAAAATGGTGCAGTCACTGTGGAAAACAGTTTGGCAGTTCCTCAAAAAGTTGACCATAGAGTTACCATGTGACTTGGCCATTCCACCCCTAGCCATATACCCAAGAAAACTGAAAACTATGTTCACATAAAAACTTGTACACAAATGTTCACAGAAGCATTATGATAAGAGCAAAAAATGGAAACAACCCAGATGGCCATCAGCTGAGAAGTGGATAAACAAAATGTGGTATATCCAATGGAATATAATTCAGCCATAAAAGGGAATGAAGTACTGATACACACTACTACATGGATGAGCCTTAAAAACATTATGCTATGTGAAAGAAGCCAGACACAAAAGGCTTGTATCATTCCATTGATATGGAACGTCCAGAATGGATGAATCCATAGACCCAGAAAGTAGATTAGTAGTTGGCTAGAGCTATGGGCAGTGGGGAATAGGGAGTGACTGCTAATGGGTATGAGGTTTCTTTTCTGGTGCTAAAAATGTTCTGAAATTAGTGATGATGGTTGCACAACCTTGTGACTATACTAGGAAAACACTGAATTACACACTTTAAAATGATGAATTTATGGTATGTGAAGTATATCTTGATCCAAAAAGACAAATTTTTAAAAAAGTAATGGAACATCTTCCCTCCACAATATATTTTGACTGCATTATAATTCAAAAACTCTAATGTCCACCATCCGAGAGATGGGCATGCTTGAAACTCGGACTCAGGGGGGAGGGGGGTAAGGGCAACATATGTAACCTAAACATCTGTACCCCATAATAAAAAAATAAATAAATAAATAAATAAAAGGAATTTTCAGATTTAAAAAAAAAAAACTCTAATGTCCAAAAAAATCCCACAGATATAATTATAAGACAAAAAAAATGCAAGGCGATGTGAACAAATATTAAATACAAATAACATTTTTATCATACAAAGAGCTTGTTTAAAAACCGATAGAAAAATACCAATAGAAAAAAATGGTGAAAGGACATGAGATGATAATTTCTACGGGAAATACAGACAAATATTAATAATAGCAAAAAATGGTCAGTCTCCCCAATAATCAAGGAAATGCTCATTAAACCAAGATATTATGTTTCACCTGTTGATATAATAAAGATTTCTTTTCAACGATTCCAGCGTTCTCCTGCCCTAGTGGAGGGAGATTAAATTGGTACATATGGCCGGGTGCGGTGGCTCACGCCTGTAATCCTAGCACTCTGGGAGGCCGAGGTGGGTGGATCGCTCAAGGTCAGGAGTTCGAGACCAGCCTGAGCAAGAGCGAGAACCCATCTCTACTGAAAAATAGAAAGAAATGATCTGGACAACTAAAAATATACATATAAAAAAATTAGCCGGGCATGGTGGCGCATGCCTGTAGTCCCAGCTACTCGGGAGGCTGAGGCAGAAGGATCGCTTGAGCCCAGGGGTTTGAGGTTGCTGTGAGCTAGGCTGACGCCATGGCACTCTAGCCCGGGCAGAAGAGTGAGACTCTGTCTCAAAAAAAATAAATAAATAGATAAATAAAATAAATAAATAAATTGGTACATACATCTCTGAAAAGCAGTTTGGCACTGTGCCGGGAACAGAGAACAAAAGATGAGTAGTATACAATTTGCTTTGAAGGAATTTAGGCTGACAGAGAGATACAGATGTATAAACAAATCAATGTAATAATCTCCCAAGTGCTTTGAGAGAAATAAGAGGTTACAGTAGGGCCTCAAAGAAGGGAATGGCCAGGACTTCCTTCCAGCAGAGGAAGAGGATCAGGGTAGATGATGCAGACAACTGAGAGTACCAACATGCACGGGTGTGAGTCAGACTGGAAGTGACATCCCAGCACATTAAAATTCCTGCATGTGGCTGCTCCAGCTGGAGCCCAGGACACAAGGGCAGGGGTGGCACGAGGAGTGCACAGAGGCCAGCTCCGGAAGGCCTTGCTCGGCCTGGCTCACTGTGTCCCGGACCTCAGGGCAGAGCCTAGCATTGGGTAGGGAAGTAATAAATATCAGTGAAATGGATATTTTCTTTTCTTAAAGCAACATGGAGGAATCTCTCTTCCCCTGCATATGTTTAAAATTTTCTACAATAAGAAATGAACTGAATATAATAAGTAAAAGCAATAAGGAACCCTGGAATTATTTCAGCAGATCAGATGTTCTTTTCAGAAAGGGCACGCTGGTAACGTGTGGAGGATTCATCAGAAGGAAGCAGACTTGGAAGATGCATCAGAAGGAAGCAGACTTGGCAGGTGAGGCGGCTGAGCAACAGTCCAGGCAGTCGGCACCTACAGCCTGCACCAGGACACTGCTGCGGACACGGAGAGGAAGGGTGACCAGCCATGTTAAGGGCAGAACCCGCACTGGCAGCTGACCGACGTGAGCAGTGAGGTGAGAGGGCAGGATGACATCCTGCTGGCTTGAATGGCTGAATCTACAGGAGCCTATTCCCTGGACAGGAGCACAGGTACACAAAGCTGCTTAGAGAAAAATAGTTTGGGTTTGGACTTGCTGAATCTCAAGTAACTCTGAGCACTTGAGGGAGATGTTATGTATTATAGCTCAATAGAGGAAAATACATATTGGTGGATTTCTACATATAATGGAGGCAACATACATCTTGGTGGTTAAGGGCACAGGCTGTGGACTTAGCCTGACCTGGACTTGAATTCCAGCTCTGCCATTTGCTGGATTGGTGACCCTCGGGAGGTTATTTCCTCTAAGACTTAGATTCAGTGGGGACAGTGCCACCTACTTCATGAGCTGTCGAAATGATTAAATAAAAGAGGTACCATTGTGCACTGGCATGGTATTTAGCAGAGAGAAAACATCAAGGAAGGGTGGGTCTATCTACATGGCTCGGGTCTTGGGAGTGGACGCCAGGTGAGGAGACAGGAGGGGCAAAAGCGAAGCCCTACACAAGCAGCCACGTTAAAGAAAAGGACAGAACATGAGGAGCAGTGAAACAGGACAAGCAGAGATCAACAAAAAGTAGACGGAGAATTGGGAGTGAGAGATGTCATGACATAGACACAAAAGGATGAGAATTTTGAAGACTTAGATGTCTATACATTGATGTTGAAAAAAACTTCCAAACTAGTGTATAAAGGTGGAAAATAATGTGAATAATAAATAAAAACAGTCCGTAATTATATAATCATTCTATCTATCCATATACAGGTATACAGAAAAATCTGGAAGTATACACACTGAACCGTTACCAGTAAATACTTTAAGGAAGTAAGTGGGCTTGGAGAAATGGGGGCGGGAGATGTGACTGGGAACTATAACTTTTACTTTTGCGTTGCCTGAATTTTCTTTTTTATTTTTTTTGAGAGCTTACTTTTATGTATTACTCGTAAAATTCAAAACTAAGTATTAAACATAAACAGAAAGTTGAAGTTACATAAGGAAAGGAAAGTTTTGGCACATCCTTGTTGACCTAGGTGACAACAGATTCAGTGGAGCAGGGACAAAACCCACGACAAAGAGCTGAAAAGAGAGAGCAGGTGCCGTCTGCGTACCCGTACCCGGGGAGAACAACCAAACCATTCCTTCAAGAAGCCAAGAGGAGGCACGTGTTAGCAACAAAGAAAGGTTTTCGTTTTTGTTTAAGACAGAAGAGGTTTTTAGGAGATCCAAACAATACAGGGAAAACGCTGAGGGACGAGGAGTAAATAGACCGGAAATACAGGAGAGAAATGGGATAATTAATGGAGCAAGAAGCCAGAGAGAGAAAGCTCAAGGCAGAGATCTGCCTTGAACCGGAGACGGTTCTCCCGGGGCGGGCACGGAGTCGTAAGGACCGCCCCCTCCCGCGGCTGAGGCGGCGCACACGCGGCACGGAGCTGCTCGGCGAGCACACGCGGAAGCACCGCGGGGCAGGCCGGCTGCTTACGGTGCAAGACAAGCATTGGAAGCAAGAACACTGTGAGGAGCAGGAAAGGTAACTGACAGGTAAAGGTGTTAACAAAGGCTGACAATTCAAGCCCAACTTTTTCCCTATGGAAAATAGGTTTTAACCATCAAATCAAGTGGAATCTTTCACAGTTCACAAACGTACTGGCCCTTCTCTCTCATGTTGCACTTCGGAGGCTCTGAGGGAAAAGAAAATGTCGCATTCTCTTTCATCATGGCAAATCTGGAGGCAAAGCCCTGACAGGGAAGTTCTCAGTCAAAAAATATAATATCTCAAATGAACAAAGTCCATGTTTTCAGCTTTAAAGTAGTGACAGTCTTACTGTTACAAGGAGAATGCAAAATATGGCTTTGGGATTGCTTCGGGCTATAACATCACTGCCCATTTCTGACTTTCTAGTCTTGTGGTTTTGCTGTGACACAGGAAACATTTTCAGCTCTTCTATGTAATCACTGTTTTCTGATTTGTGAGGGATTTCTCCATGTATAGTCTACAAAGGGCTGATTTTACAGGGATGCTACACATGGTGGCCTTTAGTGTTGTACAGATTTTTATACTATACACTTTGCTCTAAATTAAGCCTCTATCTAAGGAAAAAGAGTGAGGTTACAAGCATTAGGTGTCTGGTGTCTGATGCAGTTACTGTGGGTGTGTGTGTGTGTTGAGGGGAGAGAGAGAATGAACAACAGCTGTCTCAGGCACATGTAAGCAAAAGGACTCCAAGATAAAAGCAGACCCAAGAGGCTGGATTAGAGTTTTCTTCACTGGAAAAGAGAATAAGGCTTAATTGAAAGATTTAACTGGACGATTAAGTCTCTCTGCTCATCTGGTCGGGGACTGACAGGGTGAAAGAAAGGGCTAGGTCAAGCCCTTGCCCAACTCCATCTGACATGTCAGTAGGGAATGGAAGCACAGGTCCCATTCCTTTCCCCTTTGCATGCCCTGCCCTTAGAGGAACACCTAAGATCCACCTGCAGGAGACACACACTGAGGGAAGGAAACAGAATCGAGGTGGGAGTTTGAGCAGAGTCTCAGTGGGAGATACTGGAAACAGGCAAAAGACAGTGGGACGGTCTCAAACACGGAACATGTAAGGCACACATCTGCAGGGTGAGCAAAGCTACATGCATTTGACCGCGCTCTGTACTAGGCACGATATTCTCAACATCGCCAAGTTTTCACAAACCTTCGCCAACCTCCACCTTGATTGAAACCCACACCAGCTCTCTCCTCAAGACACATCTTACTTCTCTAGTCACCCCTGGACACTCATTCCCTTATACCCTCCATGCCAAGGGGCAGGAAGATCACTTCAGTATCTCACAGTCCCCGGTGTCCCTTCCCAGCAATTGATCCTACTCTTCCAATTTCGTGCAGAACCCTTCCTAGTCAGTGCTCACCATCTTTGCCCCACAAACCTGCCCTCATTCGTCATTTCCTCTCCCAGTGATGACACCATCCAAGCTGGGGGCCTGAGAGTGCAGTAGATGCCACGCTGGTCTAATACTGTCCATATCCAGGTAGTCACAAAGTCTGCCCCCTGTGCCTCTGGAATACCCTCCGCTCTCTTCCTAGCTGTCATAGTCTAGGTCCTGAGGGCATGAGGCTTAGACCAGGATGGGAGATGCCTTGGAAGATGTTCACCTGGATCCTCTTCCAGGCTGTGACTGTCTTCTAGCTGTGGAGACGTTGCTTGGTTGGTGTTCCAGCAGGTGAAACACTTCAAAGATGTCTTTTCAGTCAATAAGCTCTAAGGACCCACCATCAACCAGGTCAATGTTTTTGATTGTCCTGATGTCTACAACTAAATCAACCAAGGTGAACAGATATGACCAAGAAAACAAAGAAAAGATGTCAGCTTATTGGTAATTTCCAGAGCTCCATACTCACGTAGCAAACCATTTATGAAATAATCATAGACTTAACTGCTATTAAAATGCTCTGGCCTCAACTCATCCAGACAAAAACAAGACTGAGTCTTGGTAGCAGCTTCCCCTGAACTGGTGCCAGAACATGTGATGCTATGATATCCTAAATGTGCCAGTGTTCTAGAAATGTAATTTTGGCCAATGATATGCAAAACATTACAGCAAGCTTCCTGGACCAGGTCAAAACCTCAAAATGAAGAATGTTAATTCCAAAATGATTTTTTTCTGGGCCACATCTGAAAGAAAAAACATGCAATTGGACATGCTAGAAAATGACCCAAAGATCGTCTGAAGGCAAACTGGGGCAATTAGATTCTGCTCTGAGTTAGAAAGCCAAAAACAGCAGTGTGAATTTCACAGCACACAAAGACAGCCCACCCAGGCTGCTATTGAAAAGCCATCCCAGGAAAACAGCAGTGACCAAGAGAGGTGGTTCTGAGCAATTTTTGCTTCTAAGTAGTAATTGCAGGAGAATTTGTAGCTCAGAAAAGAACTAGTCTCATGCTAACTCATCAGTTTATCAAAAGTTTGAACTTTTTAAAAGAGGGATCGATAAACCTATAATTATTAAGAATTTAAAACTTTTATATTAAAAAGGCAGCAGTACCAAATTAATGCCATCAGACTGTCCTCTGAGGGTGAAATGTTTAGTCAACCAACCACAACTAATTAATTGTGTTTTATTAGCACAAGGCCAAGAAAAAATGGCTGATCAATTCTTTCTCTGAATCAGCTTCATTAACTTTTGGTTTTGCATAAACAAAATCAAGGTGAATTTCACAGATCCAAGTTTACGCCAAAAACTCAACTTAATAAAACTTAAATGAAAAAGTTATTGTCTTCTCTGATTTAGAAAACAAAAATTTAAGAAGCATTTCAATGCAAAAAGTCAAATATAAGAACTCAGGTATAAAGCAGTCAGATTAAAAGAAGTCATCAAAGAACCCAATCCCAGGCCTCAAGTCAAAGGAAAAGCAAACCTAATAGGCCAAAAATTCAAGACATCAAGAAAAAAGATCAACTGTTAGCCAAATCTTCAAATCCAAAAAAGAAGAGAATTTTCACCATTCTATTACCCAACCCGCTTAAGTGATTTCTAAAATCTGTCTCCTGGCAAAATCACACATGCCCTGGTTTTGATCATATATCAAACACGACCAAATAATTACTGACCCACTTCCATACATATGACAGAATGTTTTCACGGGATAGAAAAAAGATCTCTTACTTGAAATCTAATCATCTTTAAAGTTATTCACACTATTTGTGTTTGGTCCACCAAGATATTTGCTTGGCAACTACAAAAGCGTTTAGGCTACAGATGGTAATTGCTCTTCTGGAATGAAAAAAGATGGGCAAGCAGGCATGTGGGGTTTTGATGGATTTTTAAATTTTTTTTTTTTTATTTTTACAGATTTAGAGAGTACACTACACGTGCAGTTTTGTTACATGGATATATTGGATAGTGTTGAAATCTGGGCTTTTAGTGTACCATCACCTGAACAGTGTACAATGTACCCAAGAAGTAATTTTTCATCCCTCTCCCGCCCTCCCACCTCTTCGAGTCTCCAATGTCTACTCTTCCACTCAGTATGTAACAGGCATGTTTTAAATGATGTGCTTCATTTCAACTCCCAGGTATAAAGGAATAGAAGTGGTCACAAAGACTGTGTCTGGAAATGACCTAAGGGCTCTACCTTGCCAACTTGGTGCTTCTTTCGCCTTTGAAGACCTGACTTTCTTTCTACAGCAAGTCATTCTGCATTAGTCCTAAGTGTGAAGCAAACCCACAGACAGAGAGTACGCAAAGCAAAGACAGCTGAACCACGTGCCCGGACCATGATGTCTGTGGCAGGCTGCGCCACGCCGTGGGGAGAGCAGCATTTGGTTGCCAGCCCCATGCCTCCCGGAGAAAGAAAAGAAAGTGAAATATTTTGCAGATAACCTCTTCTACTCTCAACCCTGACCTCCCATTAATCCACTTTCATCTTGGAATAGAGGAAGAGAAAAAGAAATACAACAAGAAAAGACTGAAGAGAAAACAAGAAGATAACGAAGAGAAGTACAACAGGGAACACCGGTTAAAGGCTCTGGGGTCCGACTGACATGGTTTGAATCCCAGCTCTGCAGTTTAACAGCTCTGGGCTACGACTTGGACAAGCTGCTTAACCATCATGAATTTTTGCCTTCTCATCTGTAAAATGGGGTTAATAACACCCTACTGAATTATTGTGAAGAATAAAAAAAGATAAGTATGTTTTAAAGCACTGAGCGTGCTGCCTGTCAGAGAAGGTGGTCAACCGAAAGTAGCTGAAGAGAGAGCGGAGGGGAGAGGAAGGGAGGTTCTGGGAGAAAAAGTTTCAAGGGTTCAAAGAACAGCCTGAATTCACTCAGAACAAATGCCTCATTCTTATTATAATCAAACCGGAAATAGCTCCTGCTCCCCTACTACACAATGAGAAATGTGCATTGTTCAGAAACCACTGTGACCCAATTCCCCGCCCATTCTCAAGGTGCATACGGTCCTGCTTAGGCAACAGAATCTCACACATGAAGTACGTAAAGAAAATACCCCGCATTGCTAAGTAGCCCGTGGGCAGTGCGGAATGTAAGTGCTGCAGCAACGTGGAGAGGGGGCCAGTGAGGGCTGACTCATGGGGTTTGTTTCAGGCAGGGGGCACTAGAAAGAGGAACAGATAGACAGGAGAAGGGAAGGCTTGTCTGGTGAAGAGAAAGAAGACGTGCCACAGCCAGAGTTTTGCCCTGAGACCCGGAGAGATGAGCAAGTAAGGGAGCAGGGAGTTGTGCAGCGACAGCCTGGATTAAGGGAGCAGACAGGTGGAAAGCAGTGAGCATGGGAGCCAGCGTGGGAAGAACACTGGACCGGATGCAGGAAGTGAATAGGAAAAATACAAGAGAGAGGTCTGCCTTGCATCTCTTTCAGATTTCTCATTCCCATTTAAGACCCTGTGCATGCCTTTCCACCTTCCTGGTATTTCTTAGGGGAAAATGAAACCACACTTCTATTTCCCTAGGTAGAGGCTATCATCACCCTTCTCAATAACCGGACTGCACAGGACAAGGCTGACAAATGTGGGCTCATCTGCGTCCGTATCCCGGCTCTGCCACTTGCTAGCTGTGTGACCTCAGGCAAGCAAACTAACGTTCCAGGCCTCAGTTTCCTTATCTGTAGAAGAAGGGGTAATTATAATACCCCTCTTGCAGATTGTTGAGAGGATAAGTCAATATATCTAATAAATTCCTTAATTAAGAAGCACCTAAAATAGTGCCTGGCACACAGGAAGAAATCCACAAATTACTACTACTACTAATTATTATTATTATCATATCTATTACCTTTAATCTTTAGCTGGAATACAGCCACAGAAAGCTTAAATAATCATCACACACATTACTAAGGAGGAGGTACCAAGGGTAAACCCATCTTAGAACCGAAAGTTCTTCCAAAACTACCACCAACAGTGACAAGCCCCATGCAAGACCCAGACAATCAAGGATCACCTGGGGTGGCTTGAGCCGTTACCTGGCTTGGTGAATGGCCTCCATCCACTCTTTACCGTCCTGCTCCTCCTCACAGCGCAGCTCCAGTGGTTTCTGACCTTCGTGGCCAAAAAGAACAGTAAAGTAATACTGTAAAGAAAGACAAACACAAAAAGTTTAGTTTTATTTTTCAAGCATAACAGCCTACAATATTTGCCTACGAAGGGTATATATTTGTGAAATGCATCAGCAGTATGTAAATTATATTTCAAAATGCAGTATCACTCCTGGTCTAGTTGGCAATGACTTTGCACTTAGAAGAAACCCTAGACCAAATCTTAACACCCCTCAGTAAGAGTGAATCCATAACCTTACTGTAATATATCTTTTTGTACAAGTACAAAAAAAGAACACTGCACAAATTTGCCTATGCAGATAAAGTGAATATGATATTTTCTAAATGTGATAGAGACCTGCAGGGCCACACGAGTCTACACCACTGCACTGGCTAATTCTATCAGATTTTCTGTTCGATATCTATTCTCCATTCCAAGAAGCAACATGCGTATAATTACGCAGTCCAATTGCTGCCATTTGCCTCTCCTGCGACCTTAGCAGACGTCACCAATTGCTTATGCACGTTTTCCCAAAGGTAGCCTTGCAATTACATTCAACACAGTATTCCAGAGTGCCACTTACAACGGATTATACTTGACATGGGAAAGGAAGCCTAATTGCCATTCTGGGGGCTAAGACATGATCAGAATTTCTTTGGGGTACAGGTGTAACCTAAGTTATTGCTTGATAAAAGGAATTGGGCTCAAGAAGGGAAAAGACCAAATTTATCAGCAGTAAAACAATTTCTCTCATATGAGCTTTATTCATAATCACCAAAAACTGGAAACAACCCAACTATCCTTTAGTAGGTGAGTGGATAGCTGGTGGTACATCCAAACAACAGAATACTACTCAGCAATAAAAAGGAACAAACTCTTCATAAACTCAACAACTTGGATGCCTCTCAAAAGTGTCATGTTAAATAAAGAAATCGGTCTCAAGAGGTTACATACTGTATGATTTCTTTTGTATGACATTCTTGAAATAGTAACAGAGAACAGATCAGTGGTTTCCAGGGCCTGGAGACAGGAGGAAGGGATAGCATGAGGGAGTTTGGGCCGTGATGGGAACAGTTGCACATCCTGATTACAGAGGTTGCACAAATCCAAACCTGTTTAAATTCATAAAACTGTGCACCAAAAAAGGGTCAATTTTATATTGTTAATATAAAGATAAAAATTTATAAATGGTTTCTCAAGGTTCTCATGAGGATTTCAGAACAGAGGTAATCATAAAACCAAAACTCAGACTTCCAAACTCACACTGGGCCACTAAACCACTCCATGATGCAGCAAAAATGTAAAACGGGGAACTCTGCAACAATAAGCAGAGTCCTTGGACCACAACTATAAAACAGAAGTTTTGTTTATAAAAAAAAAAATCTTGCAATAATACAAGTTAAAATGTGGAAAATTTTTATGTAAAATACACAGAAATACACATGTATATTTCATTTAGTGTCTGCTTTGAATTAGACAAAGTTACAAATGTCTGAGTTAAAGATGTGTCGCACTTCACCAACATCCATGAATAACAATATAACCAGTAGACCATGATGATTAGCACAATCTCAGAAATTTTTAAGTTCTACTGAACAGGGATGGGACATCTGAAGATCTGCTGTAGCCTATGGAGTTTTAAAATGCTTTAAAACAAACTGTTAGAGCCAGAAAAACTAATAGTACTACCAGAGCAGATGCTCATCTCCACTTCATTTTATTTCCTAGCTCCTTAGTTCCTGTCCTCTCCAATGTCCTGGCCACTGTGAACCAATCTAGGGCAAAGTAGCAGATCAAGCTGAGGGCAAATCTCAAACTGGGCCAAACATACATAGCCAAACTTAAGTGGGGGAAAAAGAATGAATCCCCAGGTGCTAGAAACAAAGGTGAAAGGCAAGGCCATAGCAGAAAGCATGGGAACCAAGGGGTAACACACAAGGCCTCCCGGCAGCTAGGAGATAGAGTTCTAACATCCAAGGGGGGTTGGGACACATGGTTTTGGGCCTGTGCATGGAACCAAGGTGGAGCTAAGACCCACGCATAACACCAGGACACTGAAGGGTTACCACCTCTGTGTAACAGAGATTAGAAAAACTCTGCCCCAAATTCACCAGACACCAGGATAATTTCCAAAAATAACCAAAATTTTAATGTAAAAAAATTAAACCATACCAGTATTTTTTTCCATGGGTGAATGCCACCACACCTCTGAGTAGGAAAAATTGCCCTACTCAAAATCCAAAAACATTAAGACTGACAACTTGATTACATAAAAATAAGAAACTTGTGCATAACAAAACTACTATAAGCAATGCATAAAGACATAGGACAACTGGGAAAATATATGTAATTTGAATAAAAGGAATAATATCCTTCATAAATAAATATAATCATGTGATCTTTCTCCTTAGCTATTCATACGGTAAGTTATAGTAACAGAGTTCCTAATATTTACAGCCTCCATAGTTGTGTTACTTTTACAGTAACTCAACCTTTAACTGTATTTTGGTTCTTACAACTTTTCAGTAAGCTTAAAATTATTTCAAAAATACAATTAAAAATTGAGTTATTGTAAGAGTGGTTTAAAGGGGATATACTTAAAATATAAAAAGAGAACATTAAAAATAAAATGATAGAATAGATATGATAAGTAAACACTAACCACAAGACAAAATTGGACTATAACGCGAAATATACAATTAGTGATAAAGAGGGTCGGTATATCAGCAAAAGACTTGATTCATCAGAAAGCCTAGCAGTTCCAAACCGGTACATCCCTAATAACATAGCATTAAAATACAGAAAGCAAAAAACTGACAGAACCAAATGGAAAAATGAAAAGTGCATCATTATATTGTATTTTAACATGACTCTCTCATAATATAGTAATCAAAAAAACAAATAAAAAACAAGGAATATAGAAGATATGTATAATACGTTTTAACTTACAGACTATACAGCACCTTATACACAATCATTGCTAATTACAAATACTTTTCAAGTACATGAACAATATTTATAAAAATTAAATACACACAAAAGACCATAAGGCAACGTTTAGAGACTCCATGTCATACAGACCATGTTCTCTAACCACAACAGAATTCAATTAGAAATGAGCTGCAGAAGCATAATGTTGAAAGCTCTATCTTTTGGCAGTAAACACACGTATACACACAACACCCACACCAATTCTAAATCATTCATTGGTCACAGAATAAATTATAATGAAAAACATCAAAAATACTTTTTATGATGAAATACTACATACTAAACATGCGGAATGCCAGTAGAGCAGTTCTAAGAAGGAAATATATAATATTAGACGCTCATTTTAAAAAAGAAAGAGAAAAAATTAATGAACTAAAGTATCAGTTTAGGAACCGTGCAGAAAGGAGTTAACATAGCAGGCCTGAGACTACTATCCTTAGAAAGGCCTGCTCACAAGCTTAGCCCTCGGCTGACATCTGGATTTTGAACATGGATTCTGGGAAGATTCCCACCATTCCCTGACAAGAATAGCTCACTGTGCCTAAACGGTGCAGACACTGTGGTTTCTGCTGAACGCCTGCTTTCCTCCTGGGTATCTGGAATTTGGGTACAGGTTAGGCAGATGATGCCTACATGACCAGCCACCAATAAAAACTCTGGGCACTGAGTCTCTACTGAGTTTCCTTCATGGACAACAATTTTATCTGTGTTGACACAACTTGCTGCTGGAAAAATTAAATCTGTCCCGTGTGACTCCACTAGGAGAGGACTCTTGGAAGCTAGTGCCTAGTTTCCTCTGGACTTTGTCCCCAACGCGCCTTTTCTCTTTGCTGATTTTGCTGTGTATTCTTTTGCTACAATAAACCATAGTCATGAGTACAGCTATATTTTGAGTCCAGTAAGTCGTCTTGGCAAATCATCGAACCTGGGGATAGTCTTGGAAGTCATCAATACAGGAAGTTATTATGAAAGATGTAATTATGAAAACAGTAACAGAAGTTAACAAAAACAGAAAACAAAGATAAAATAGAGGATTGACAACACCAAAAAGTTGTATTTATGCTAGTAACTTTGAAAAGAAATGATATGGGCACTTTCCAAGAAAATTATAGCTTGCCAAAATTAACTGTAAGAGAAATAGAAAACCAAAATAAACTAAAAACCATTAAAAAATTACAAACCTAGTTTTTAAAACCAGCTGATTAAAGAAACCCTTTCAGCCCAGACGGTTTTACTCATAAGTTCTACCAAATATTCAATGAACAAATGTGTCCAGCCTTATACAAACAGGGAGTAGATAAAGCAGGAACACTCTCCAACACATTTTACAGAGCTTGTGAATCATGGATTCCAAAACTGGGCAAAGACAGTTCAAAAAAGAAAGATCACAAGCCAAGCTCATTCATGAATATAGATGCAAATATTTTTACCAAAATATTGTCAAATCAAATCCAGCAATGTATATTTTAAAAGGCATCTAAGCCAAATCGAGTTAATCTAAAAATGTAAGTATATGGCTCAATATAAAATATTTAATAATGTAATATTTTCTACTAACGAATTAAAGGAGAAAACAATATGATCATCTCACTTGATGCAGAAAATATATTTGATAAAATTATTCATAAACACATGATTAAAATTCTTTGCAAACTAGAGAGTGAAATTTCTGAAACTGATAAAGGAAGGAAAGAAGGGAATGAGGGAGGGAGGAATGGAGGGGTAGGGAGTGAGTTGTTGAATGCTGCAAAGAAAATACAGGTTATCAAATGGGTAAAAGAGCTCGGTGGGGGTGGGGGGATGGGAGGAGGGCGTAAGGGGAACAGCTCCATTTCTAACTAATCTGAGGTGACAAATGCCTTTGGAGACCCTTTCCACTCCACTGGCCCCAACTACAAGTGGCAGGAGCAGTCCGTATTTTGTATCTAAGAATCATATTGTGCATAATGGCCTTCCAACGTAACCAAACGTTGAAATGGAACTTCGTGTTTCAGTTTTGGCTGCTGCCTCAAGACAACAAACGCAACCAATGCCCATGTGACAAGGGGAAGTATGAACTGCCATGCCAGACTTGGAAAGGATGTGGCTAAAAACGGTTTTGATCTCCACTCATTCAAGGCCATAAAAGGGTTAAATTTGAAATGACCAAACTCTTGAGGATTACAGAAGATTTCTTCACGGGGAATTGTGTGTGCTAGGTCCCCCATCCCACTACCTGGCCCCCTACATACTTTGGGGAAGGCAGAGAGGTGTTTTCCTGGCCTCAAGCTGGCAAGAAGGGCTCCAAGCGCTTGCTCAGAGACGTTCTGGTTCCCCCAAGCTGGTGCCTGCTGTGTGCGAAGGCTGATGTCTGCAGCTGCCTGCCTGGAGGCTAAAAGCAGAGAGCACAGCATTTGGGAAGTAACACTCCCACCGAGAGCAAACGGAAAGGAACAGAAGTTGGCCGCACCTGAGAAAGCCGAGCTGGGCTTGTCTTAGAGCCGACTGAAGGGCAGCGAGGACGGCAGCCCAGAGGGGTGAGGAGCCGCAGCACAAAGAGGCTGCCAGACTCCCACCCAGTGCCAAGGGCTGGGGGTCATGGGAAGCCGGGCAGATGAGATGCGTTCTTGCATCTTGATGGGCAGTCACTAACAACCGAGGGGCTCCTGCAAACACAGGGGAGCATCCCCAGAAGCTGAGCTTTCACCACCAGCCACTTGCAGAGGAAACCCATTCCAGAAGGGTCCTGACATGGAAAAGCCAGAGCGCCCAGGAAGCTGGTGAGGAGAGTCAGGGACAGAGGGGCAGCTGGTACCCATCCTTCCCTGCAGCAATCGCCACCCAGGGATGGGAGAAGCTTTCACTTTCAACAAGTCTATCTGAGGCTGGACATATTAATCACCAAACTGTCTGAAAGGAAAATGTGACCAGAGAACTTTATATTATTTTGGAGTCATCAGAAAATACCCTGGGCCTGCCCAAGACTTCATCCCGGGGTGTGAAGAGAACCAGCCCCACAGAGCTGCTCTGAAACGTCCCACCTCCCTCCACCCCCGTCCTGTCATTCAGTCTGACGGTTCCATACTCATTTTCTTGAAATGAAGTAAAAACCTCAGGTCGATAATCTCATTAATCTCTTGTCCTGAAGATAGGGATTTTCAGCACGATTTTACCAAAAAGAAAAAATTAGCTAAGAGACTTCTCGGGTTACCCACACATGTCATCAGTGATTGAGGACTCTGGGCGGTGCCTGTGAGATGACCCACTAAACTCCCCGTGGACAGTCCTGAGCCCCCAAAATGACAGCTGTCTTTAGTTCTTAAACCTCAGGTTCAGGCGGAGGACTAAATGCTATAAACTAGAAGGAAATGACTTTATGAAAAGACAAGTAAGTATGGAAAGTATTGAGTTTAGCATTGTATTCAATAAAGCTCTACTTAAATTTGAGAGGAAAAGAGCCAAAATTCAATAAAATAACAAATCAGTGGCTGAAAGGGCAATCTTATAACCAATGGCATTTCAGTAACTGCTGGCTACCGTCCAAGCCCACACGCCCAGTCTGGGGAGAGGAAACACTTAATGAACTGGCCCGATCTAAAGGCTGCGGCCAGCACCTCCATAGCAGCTGCTGCTTGGGAGCCCAGTTAAAAGCCACCTTTAAAAGACAGCAAGGCAATTACATTAGCAGAGTACACCCAAAGGTTAAACTGTGGCTCAGGGATAACAATGATGGAAAGAGTTGTGAGAAGTACACGTTACATTTTCAGGAGCTGAACAAATTCAGCTAAATCACCAAAAATTAAACCCTGCTTCTGTATGTGTCTGCAAATTATTTATTTGTAGCCACTCATCAAAGTCTTGTGTGTCTGGCCTCACTCAGACACACACCACCGATCTGTCTCGGACCTGGCTTTACGGTGCCCTAGGGAATCAAAAATAGCAGCTCTGACCTGTCCTACCGCAGGAACTTGGGGGAGACATTACAAAGTACTGGGTCATCACAAAGTGAAAGAAAGCATTGAAATGGAGTGCTGGCCTTGTTTATGTCTTTAAATGCAACATCTATAATGACAATGAGTTTCTCTACTTTGTTCCTCCCTGGATGGTCTTACCAAGTCCCAACTCCGTGTCTCTAGCCAGGTTCCTCCCAGGTGACGGCCCTCTGCTTCTACTTCAGACAGCACTGCAATCAGATCCCAACCTGAGCTCACGCGCTACCTCCCTTCCCTCCCTCCCAGCCCCTAACGCCCTTCCTCTTACACCCTGCCCTCAAAACTATTCCTTCTCCTCTTGTCTTTTCTCTCAACAAAAGTGCCTGGTATTCAACAGCTGTCCCAGCTAGGAACCCCCAAGTTACCATCAATTTCTCCCTCCTTATCAGCCCCACCCAAATGGTTTCACCCATGCTCCCTCCTAGGAAGCTATTCTGGCATTTATTGTCCCTCAACTAGATGAATGAAACCAGCTTTACCACTGGGATAATAGATACGACAGCTTTCAAATACTTTCCAATTTATGATGTTTTATCTCACAGCTGGTCTCTCTCCCTCCCTGTATCCCAGCGGCCATTACAGCCCAAAGTGGGAGGCTAATGGCCCCCAGGAAGGGAGGACAGGATGCCTGAGGGGGAAGTCCCAGTGAGCAGGGAACACAAGGAGAAGTGTGACGAGAAGAGGTCCACGGTAGGCAGAGAAAGCAGATGAGGGAGGGACGCATATGGTGCAGCTTCTCCCCGCTCGGGGCTAAAATCCCAGAGAAGGGTGAGGGGTTAAAAGTGTTGACGACAAAGCCAAAGCCAGGGAGCTTCTGCACCACTGTCCCTTTGGGGGCTCTCGAGGATCCTCGTGGCCTCTTGCCCCACCCCAACCCTCACGACAATACAAGTGGTGACCATGTCATGGAAATCAGTAAAACGGGTGTTCCAGCAGTTAGGTAAAGACAGGGCTTGAGTTTAGCTATCGTGACCTTCCCCAGCATCTGTGTGGCATGACGTCCCCAGGTGTGCTGTGAAGGGCTGTGGAGGGACGTGCACGATGAGACCTCAGCAAGCGCCCCAGGGGACCAAGTAAGCAAACGGACCTGAGAGAGAATGGACCACACAGGTCCACCACAGGTTGCAGCAACCACACACTGCAGCAACAGATGTCGACACAATGCCCAAGGCAGAGCCCGAACGATGCCCGACCCTGATCAGCACCAGCAAGGTCCCCACCCTCTGATACACACACACACACACACACACACACACACACACACACACTCACACTCACGCTCACATACCCTTCAGGACACATAGCCCCCTTTTACTGAGCTACCGTCCTAGCGTGGCACAGAAGGAAGAATGAATTGCCAAAGAGTCCTTTTACATTACTGCAGTTTACTACTCCAATACCAAGCTGAATTTATTACTCTCAACCAAATGCATGTTCTTTTTTCTCCACTTATTCAGTGGGAAGCGGGAGTCTTAAGGAGAAAGATCAAATTTAGAAAAATATTTTCTTTACACACCTAAGTGTAGTTAGGATACATCTGTGACCCTGCCTCCAATTTTCTCAAATCCTTCCATCCCGAACAAGGTGGACAGAGTTTTCTTTCTAAAAGATAAATCTGAGCTATCACGTGTGCTTACAAAACCTTCGTTCATATTCTCAAATTCTAATAGCAAATCTTAAAGAGGCTGCAAATGCCCTTCACAAACTCGCCCTGGTCCCCATATGTTCCCTTCTGCCTGCTTCTTCCAATGCACACTCCAGCAGCACGGACATGTCACTCCCCCAGGAAGCTCCTGCCTCAGCCTCCTGCTGCGACAGCGAAGCCTGCGGAGCGGTCAGACCTGCGTGTGACTCCTGACGCCTCCAAGTGGTAACTCACGTGATGAGACCTTGGGCAAGTTACTTAACCTTTCTGAGCCTGAGTCTCCTTGTGGGCAAATGAGGACAATGACAGACACCTTATAGGATTGAAACCAGCTGACATCCAGCACCTGGTACCCCGTAGGCACTTAACAAATGTCAATTCCCTCCTCTATTAGTGAACCTCTTTGTCTTGACATACTTTGTTTCCTCCTTCATCCCCAGTCCGTTCCGCACCCATAAATTCTTACTGGACTTTCTTGACTCACGTCACTGAAATGTGCCATGAGGATTCAAAGAGAATCCTTCCCTGGCACTTTCTGGCAAAAAGAAGTCACTCCCTCCTCTGGCCTTCAATAGCCCTGGGCACCTTCTTCCCTTCCACTGCCTTAGAGTTGTCCATTAATGTGTATCTCTTCCCTGCCTGTCTAGTCCTGCTGTACCTGCGATCCTGGCACTGTGCCCGGCACAGAAAGTCCTTACTAACGTTTGGTGCATAAATGATCACCAGTAGAAAAAAACATGAGGTGTAATTGACCTAATAAATTTGCTTCAAACAGCCATCTATGACAATCGATTTCATTGCTATATAGTCACATCCAGGTAGCCATCCAGAGAAGGAATTTATACACAAATTTTTTAGAGATTATAGGTAAATTGCTCTAAGGAAAAAAATATCCTGTAAGCCTCCAAATATATCTTTTTATCATAAGCCATGGAAAACCAGGACATTAAATGATCTCACAAACCTCTTTGCTGAGCAATAAGAACAGATACTGTTGCTTGCCAGGTTCACCGAAGATTCTTATCTCTTACCTACAAAAACCATACAATGCCAGAAAGACAACAAAATGAACACATCTAGGAAATGTAAAGGTTCAGGGTCTTATTGGCATCTACGTGAATTTTCATTTTCAGTTTTCTGGTTTTTATAATAATGTGTTTGCTACTGTTTATGCTGGTTTTTTTGGCAGAGAGAACAAATTTAACCCAATATGAGAACACAACTTCACTTAAAACTCTAGTCCTTTAGCTTCTGCAACTTTGAAACAAATTTACAGCTAACGGTGGCAATTTCTGGGCAATGGTATTACCAGGGCACCTCCCCTTTCTACATTTCTACATTGTTCAAATCATTTACAATAAACATGTATGGCTATATAACTAACAAAAATACATGTATTTCATTTGTATATTGTTTGAATCATTTATAATAAATATGCATAGCTTTATAATCAGCAATAAAGATATTTATTCCATTCTCAAAACTATGCCCAGGTCTTTCTAATATTGCTTACATATCCATAGATAGTAAATTACATTAGCCAAATCAATGATATTCAACTTAAGATCAAAAACTATTTGGGGTTTTCTTAAAAGTATATAACAAAAACATAATTTCTATAAAATATGCTGCCCCATACATATTATTTGGATGGTACTGCGGGGTTTTTAATTACTACACATGTTCTTTACATTTTTCAGTTTTCAACAAAGAGAACTAAAGCCTCGCTTCTCACAAACACGCCAACCCTTTCTCTGCAGCTGTCAAGGCTCCTGCCAGGGAGAGATGGGAGCGCCCCACAGGAACTTAACTGTGGTCTTCTCTGGCTGCCAGACTTCTCACCCTGCAAGTCAGATTCCGGATGGATAAAGAAATGGATGTCTTCCAAGTTGTCCCTGGCTCCATGACTTAACAAACACACGGACTACTGTCCCGTCACAATAACACAGTAACACAGCAGCTGGGGGAGCAGTGTCTCTGAGACCACACCACAGCTCTGGAGCTTTCCATCCCACCCAGGCCTTGGGGTCTGGCCTTCCTGTTCCCTAGACGTTTGAATAATAGTGAGTGGCCCACTGCAGCCCAGGGCATATTTCCCCAACACCCCCATGGGTCGCTACGACCATCCATCCCAGTCAGAGCAGAGACTCCAAGTGTTTCGGGATGTGGGGATGGATAAAAACCACAGACAGGAATTCTCCAGCCCAGGTGCATTTCAAAAGCAAAAATAAAGTATGTGGTCATGTTATTCTTCCTATGATTCATTACCTCCTCCACTGGCTTGTTTTTTCCCTCTCTTCTTTCTCTGCTTGTAAGGTGGAAATAAAATACATTTTAGGCATTTGATATATTGATGAAACTTTATACAAACGTTGACTCTGAGTTTAACTTTCACATATCTCAAAACTTACCCAGACTGACAACTGAGCTCTCGTTACCATTTGCGGGAGCTTCAATTAATGTTTTTCTGGTATGTCTGGTGCATGATAAGAGAAAAATATCCCATCCTTGAGCCCTAGAGGCACAGACAGATCACACTAAATCTGATTTGCTGCCACTGTGAGACAGCAAATGGGAGAGAGAGAACTGAGAGAAGACAGATTAAGATAACAGCAAGGTGGGCGTAAAAAGGAGGGAAATACCTTATGTTTCTTGATAACATTTCCTCTCCTTCTGCTCCTCACATTCTTACTCTTTCATACTTCCTGCCATTAAAACATTATTTGCAAGGGGCTTCTCTGCCCACTGCATCTAGTCAGCATGGTGCCAGCTGGCGGAACATTAATTGAAGAAGAAAAGTCTAAAATTCTATCCTTGATCCAGCTCTGCTGGTCTCCAGGAGAGAAGGCATTTCACTCTCGTGCCTCAGAAGCTGTTTCTATACTGGGATCTTTTCTTTACCATAATTCTATCCTATGGGCCCTTGTAGCTTCAAGAAAATTCTGTGTCAATCAAAGGAAACTGACTTTCCCACTCATATATAGACTCCATCTTTTCATATCGTAGTTTATACAGTATGTTAAAGTTCATTCTTCATTGTTAAAACAGATGTCAAATCATCCAAATGCCTCCTCCAGGTCTCCTTAAGAAGAAATATCTAAGATGCTGAAGAATTTTCCCTCTTCTTATCAGCTCCCTTCCTTTTCAGCACCTCAATTCAGAGGCCTTGCCGTGGGCATACTCACTTCCGTTCAAGCCGACTTCACAGGTTCAGCAGAAGGAGCCCCAGACTAGAAGGTGACACATTAGGACTCTCATTCCACCTTGGAGAACACAGAGTGAGCCCTGGCAAGTTCCTCTGTGTGCTCGCTTTGTTCTTAGGCCAAGTAGAGACAAGGCCGCCTTTCCTTATTAACCCCCAAGGTGAGGATCAAATGCAGTAACATGCATCAACGTGTCT
Source organism: Indri indri (assembly GCA_004363605.1). NCBI lineage: Eukaryota > Metazoa > Chordata > Mammalia > Primates > Indriidae > Indri > Indri indri. Next base: position 26,867 of record RJWJ010018949.1, read on the forward strand.
TGAAAAGCAGGAAGCGCACCTCGCCAGGGCTGTGGTAGTAGAACTGCCAGAGCACGTCTGGGAACCAGCCGCCTCCCGGCTGCCTAGGACACTGGGCCCCTACCAGGGGGGCGTAATTTCAGTGTTCCTTCTCTTTTCACCCTGCTTGCCTCAGATAAAAGTGCTAATGCATGGGGAAAAGAAGAGAGGGATGTATGACAATTATAAACCAGTACGCTGGGTCTCCGGTAATTAAGAAGAGGTCATACTGTTTTTGTTGTGGTGATTGTTGGTTGTTTTGTTTTTGAGGATTTTTTTGGTGGTTGCTTGATATTCATGATGAAAAGAGTTCTAATGCTCCGAAAGGCTTAGAAAGGAGTTCATATTTTGCATGAACACAAACTTTTCTAAAGAAGACAAATGGCCAAAACACATGGAAAAATGCTCAACGTCTCTAATCATTGGAGAAATGTAAATCAAAACCATAATCAGATATCGTTTAACTCCAGTGAGAATGGCTTTTATCAAAAAGTCCCAAAACAACAGATGCTGGCATGGATACAAAGAGATAGGAACGCTCATACACTGCTGGTGGGACTGCCAACTAGTACAACCTCTATGAAAAGTAGTATGGAGATACCTCAAAGAACTAAAAGTAGAACTACCATTTGATCCAGAAATCCCAGTACTGGATATTTACCCAAAGGAAAAAAAAGGCATTCTATAAAAAAGACATCTTCAATCCAATGTTTATAGCAGCACAATTCACAATTGCAAAGATGTGAAACAACCCAAGAGCCCATCAATACATGAGTGGATTAATACAATGTGGTATATGTGTACCATGGAGTTCTACTCAGCCATAAAAAAAAAAAAAATGGGGAACTAATATCTCTTGTACTGTCCTGGATGGAGCTGGAGCCCATTCGTCTAAGTATCACAAGAATGGAAAAACAAACACCCTATGTACTCAACATCAAATTGGAACTAATCAATCAACACTTATGTACACATATGGAGGTAATGTTCATAGGGTGTCGGGCAGGTGTGAGGAGGCGGAGGGAATGGGTAAATTTGCACCTAATGGGTGCAGTGTGCACTGTCTGGGGAATGGTCATGCTTATAGCTTTGACTCAGGTAGTGCAAAGGCAATTTATGTGACCAAATTGTTTGTACCCCTGCAATATTCTGAAATACTAAAAAAAAAGGAGTTCATATTTTTAAGCTTCAATGACATGCAAGAGTTTGCTGAATGGTTTGTCCCAAGAGAAGCCAACATATAGAGTGGAAATTTGAAAGTGTGAATAAAACTAAGCATCAACATACATGAAATCTATACTATGCTGTGATATCAGCTTTCATAAATTGTCTTAGAACATATTCTTCTATTAAACATATTTTAATGGATAAGAATATAATTTAGAATCCAGCTCCAAAAGTAAGAGTTGAACTACTTTCTGCCATGGTCTTCTACCACAACAGGAAAAACTCATTCAGTTTGGCTTCCAAATTTTATAAACAAGTGAATCAAACAGTGTTCACTGGAGAGTGACAAGGACAATAAGGGGTCAGAAAACCTGTCATTTTAAGAATGGGCAAAAGAACTTGATACATTTGGTTTCTCTTCAAATCATTGAAAAGCTATCACATAAAAATTGGAACAGAGAAACTTTTGTCAACTAAGGAAACTGAACTCCTATAAATCACCAGGCCTATTGAAATTTATGAAAAGGAAGCATGATGCATGGTGGCTTATGTTATCATCTCCAACTTGCAGGGAAAGGCAATGGTTCCTCTCCATGTTTTGTTAATTCTCACATGAGTTCTTGTGTTTCTCCTGCATTACCACTCCAGATAGCTATCGATGTTATTGAAGATAACATGTGGCCTATATGACTGGCTTACCCCCATACCCAGCCCTCTCATTTACTTGTTTAGAGAGAGACATCTAACTGTGGTCAGCCTCAGAGCTAGCACAATTGTGAATTTAGTCATCATTGTCACAGTGCCCTCTTACAGTGACATGACTAAGTCTTTTATGACACTGTGCCTGATTTATATCAGTAATCATCACTTATACTTATCAAATTAACTAGGAAACACTGTTGCATTAAAGGGTTTTAATCAGGAGTATTAGTTTAATTACATTATAACATTGACAAAAAAAAATCCTTTAGTTTAAAACACTGTTTCAGGCCAGGCGCAGTGGCTCAGGCCTGTAATCCTAGTACTTTGGGAGGCCGAGGCAGGAGGATCGCTTGAGGCCAGGAGTTCAAGACCAGCCTGAGCAAAAGTGAGACCCTGTTTCTACAAAAAAACAGAAAAACTAGGCAGGCACGGCAGTGCACACCTATAGTCCCAGCTCCTCGGGAGGCTGAGGCAGGAGGATCACTTGGAGCTCAGGAGTTTGAGGCTGCAGTGAGCTATGATGAATGACACCACTACACTCGAGCTTGGGTGACAGAGCAAGACCCTGTCTCCAGGGGGAAAAAAAAATTGTTCCAATTTTTACATTTTAGGTGCTAACTACTCAATGAATTTAAGTATTGACAATTATTGCAACCCTCAAAGATGGAAGCCTTAAGAATAATGATGAAATAATAATAAAATTATCACATATATCCAAAATGGCATATGCTTATGAAAAAACTAGATAATATAAAAGGATTAATTAATAAACTTAATATACAAAGAGGTTTTCTAAATATTAATAAATAAGAAAAAACTAAATATTCCAATAAAACTGTGGGAAAAGGAATAGAATATTCACATTCCCACAAAACAAAAAATTACAAAATACATAAGAATATGAAAAATATCACTGATAATCAAAGAAATGCATATTTTTACATTAAGATCATTTTACATAAATTGCAACTTTTAAAAAATAATAAAATCCAGAGTTGGAAAGTGTAGTATGATGATTGATACAAAAGTGGTTACAATCTTTGTGGAAATGGTTGGAAATTTGTATCACAGATTTTAAAATATTCCCATTTTATAGAAGAATCTATACCAATGAAATCATTGGAAATATATACAATGACTATGTACAAGAATGTTCCTAGCATCATTAATACTAATAAAAATGTCCAACAATAGTGGACAAGTTAAATTAATTGTGGAACATTTAAACTGGAACACTCTCAGTGATTAAATTGATAATCACACTCCCTAAGAATATTTTCAGAAATATTCCTAGGAATATTACTTATTTTAAACAATAAGTTTCAAAGAAAGTTATAAAATAGCATATTAGCACTTTTTGATTGCTGCCCACCACAGGGAAAACAGAGTTTGGTGATTGAGTATGAAATAAATTTTATAAAAAAAATAAATAAATATATATATGCGCGCGCACACACACACACACACACACACACACACACACATATATCTAGAAAAGCACAGCGTAAAGAAAAAAAAGACATAAAAGATAACTTTTATGGGATAAAATACACCGTGAGCAAAGGCGAAATTAGACTATGAGATATTTGTAATGTAAATGGCTGACGATTTTAACCCACATACATAATCAACAAGAAAAAGACATGGCTAGGCGTGGTGGCTCATGCCTGTAACCCCAGCACTTTCAGAGGCTGAGGCAGGAGGATCTCTTGGGCCCAGGAGTTCCACCCTGGGTAACAGAGTGAGACTGTCTCCGCTAAGAAAAAACAAAAAACCAACCTATAAGAAAATGGGCAGGAGATACCTTAAAGAGATACAATTAGAAGTACCATTCGATCAGCAATCCCATTACTGGGCATCTACCCGAAAGATCAGATGATACTCTATAAGAAAGACACCTGCACCCGAATGTTTATAGCAGCACAATTCACAATGGCAAAGATGTGGAAACAACCCAAGTGTCCATCAATACATGAGTGAATTAATAAAATGTGGTATATGTACACCATGGAGTACTATTCAGCTTTAAGAAACAATGGTGATATAGCACCTCTTGTATACTCCTGGATAGAGCTGGAACGCATTCTACTAAGTGAAGTATCCCAAGAATGGAAAAACAAGCACCACATGTACTCACCATCGAATTGGTATTAACTGATCAACACATAAGTGCACATATA
>RJWJ010018950.1:0-30906 GCA_004363605.1 Indri indri
ACTAACACAGCCATGGGTCAAAAATCAATTATCCAATCTTCCTTCCAAGTTCACAACTCTCACTTATCTGGGTGGGGGTTTGGGAGAGGAAGGGAGACTCTTCCCCTCTCTAGTTCTTCCTACATGTTCCTCACACTTAACAATGCTCCTTAATGAAACAAGTTTAATATACACAACTGTATCAGCCAGGATTTTTGTGTTATGATTCCATACCAAAGAACTCCAAACTCTCAGTTGAATAAAACAAGACAGGTGGGCTTTTTTTGTTGTCGTTGTTGTTCTATTTTGTTTTCTTCTCATTCATGCTGTGAGTGCCATATGGGTTGGTCGGAGACTCCCTGTTGCATTCTCTTTGTATGTGTTCACTATCCAGGCTGAATGAGAAACTTGACATTGCTGTGGCAGAGGGAAAATAGAGTTCTCAAAGGTCTAGTATCAGTAGATACTCCAGCCCAAAAGCAACACATATATCACTTGTGTTCAAATTCATTCATCAGAGAAAGTAAAATGGCCACACCTAATGACAAGCAGAGTGAAAGAGAGAGAAAATCAAAATACGTGTGCACAGCCCAAAGGACCTAACAGCTACCACCACAACATTTAAGTGACAATATTTCAGGAAAAAAAGTGGATTCGATATGGAAGGAGGAGGACTTTGAGAATTTTCTTATGGTGCTTAAATAGTGTTGTTTTCTTTACTGCCTAGACCCTAAACCCTTCAATGGCAGCCATATGGCATAGAAAGAGGCAGAACCAAATATCTATCTTACTGCTGGAATACAGACTTCTTGTGTTCACTGGGAGATGGAGAGGAGTTAGAAATCCACAGGGTAAGTTCCAAACATCTTTACGTAGCCAATAAGAATTTGTATGAATTGGGTCCTGCTTGTCTATTTTTTTTCTCTTCTTCACTACACTATGCAAATGAAAATTCTGGTTTTTTTTTTTGAGACAGAGTCTCGCTTTGTTGCCCGGGCTAGAGTAAGTGCTGTAGCGTCAGCCTAGCTCACAGTAACCTCAAACTCCTGGGCTCGACTGATCCTCCTGCCTCAGCCTCCCGAGTAGCTGGGACTACAGGTGCGAGCCACCATGCCAGGCTAATTTGTTTGCTTGTTTCTATTTTTAATTGACTGGTTAATTTTTTTCTATTTTTAGTAGACACAGGGTCTCACTCTTGCTCAGGCTGGTCTCGAATTCCTGATCTCAAGTGATCCTCCTGCCTCGGCCTCCCAGAGTGCTAAGATTACAGGCGTGAGCCACTGCGCCCGACCCAAATGAAGATTCTTGAGTCCTTCTTTTCTTGTTATTCCAAATTTACTCTAACCATTTTCTTTAATAAATGTGGTTAATATTTTTTATTCATCAACCGAACAAAACATTAAGATCAGTCTTCTGCAACTGAAGTTGTCCTTTCTAACAATGCTTTCTGGTTTCATAAATCTGCATTCAAAAAAGCACTTTATAACTGTCTAGATTATTTTTAATCTATCAAACATGCTGTTGTTTGGGATATTATTATTTTGAAATAGAAAAAGATTCAAAGTGTGTAGATAAAACCCAGCACTTTTCCATCACCAGTAAAGGTGACAATCTTTTTTATTTTTATTTCAGAATATTATGGGGTACAAATGTTTTGGTTACGTAAATTGTTTTGTACAGTTTGAGTCAAAGTTATAAGTGTTCCCATAACCCAAATAGTGTGCGTTGTACCTGTTAGGTGTGATTTCTGATGAGTGTTATTTCCATATATGCACGTAAGTGTTGATCGATTTGTTCCAATTTAATGGTGAATACATGTGGTGTTTGTCCATTCTTGTGATACTTCACTTAGAAGAATGGTCTCCAGTTCCATCCATGTTAATACAAGAGGTATTAGTTAAAAAAGATGACAATTTTAAGAAAGCTTTTTCTGGCATTTTCTTGACCTTGTTGTAGGCCTCTTAATCTTTCGAGACCTGTGAAAATTAAAAGCAGCTATGCAAATCATAGTCTTAGAGACAAATCATTTTATGTCAGTGAGTTATTTTCTTTAGGAAGTGCTTAGTTTTCTTGTCTATCAATTACTGTTGGTGTGTAACTTTTTGGGTAGAATCACTAATTTCATTTTACCTAAGTTTTAAAACTGAAAATCTCTTCCTGAGATCAATTCTTAGTTTTAAAAACCAGAAGCCATTTGATATGGAGTCTTGGATTGAAGCAAGTTAGTCACGTACCTCTTTCCAACTCTCTTCATGCAGAAACAACCTTTCCATTGTAAAAGAGAAGCAGACCTCCACTCTCCTTAAAATTCTTCTAGTGATGGAGAACTCACAGACTTAAGCATCTAGTTCATGTCTTTTTGGGGGAACTAATGAGAGGGAGATCAACGTAGGTTATAAGGTTAAAATGGGTTGAAATGTCACAATATTTACATTGAAACAAAATCTATCTCCATGTACCTCCACACATTAATCTTATTTCTTTTTGCACACATAGAACGAGTCTGAGACTCCTCTTTTATATTTCCTCTTCACATATTTGAAGTTAGCTGTCATGGCTTCTAAGCTTTTTATTTTCTTAAGCTTGCCGTGTCAAGAGTCCTTAGATGTTCTTTATATGAGATGAATCACAGTTTTTATTGTTCTCCTTTGGACACCGTTATTTGTCACTGTCAGTCCTTAGGGCATAGTGCTGCATGTGTGAATCTTCTATTACTGAAATTCCACAATATGCTGCATGACGAGCTACTCCCCATCATGCTTGGAGTACATGTGCCTTAGACAGAATGAGTGTAAATGTGCCTAAGATGAATTTTTGTGGTCGAATGGGAAACAGACTCACTCATTTGTTTCAAAAGCTAGCATGAAGGTGGATGCATTCTCAGTGTAAATATACAAATAAAATACAGATAATGGAATTATCGGCCATGTGTCTAAACCTCATAAAGACAAGACTATATTTAAGAGAGAATAATAGCTCCAGTAGGAAGATGACGCCTCTGATAACTCAAAGGACACTTCAATATGTTTCCCTTTAAAAGCAGGCATCGATTCACTCTTACTTTGGTGCTCTCTGTCATTGACATGATTCAGTTCTTCTCCTGAGTGTCTATTCTTCATTATGCAACCCCTTTTCTCTTCTACCACAATCAACCAAACAACCATATCCTCATATCTACCCTTATAATTCTCAAAAGAATCTATTTGGTCCAAAAAATTATCATTTTCTGCTTGATGGATCTTTTGTAGCAGTGTGTATTATAGACTAAGGATTGCCTTTCTTAGGGTTAGATGGCCATGCCTGGGCTAATCAGGCATGGTCAAGAGAGTGTTGGGACATGCGATATAAAACATGACTTCCTTTCAATAAAGAAATATACATAGTTGCCACCTTATCAAGAGCTCTGGTTACTGTGGCATCAAAGAGAAATTTAAAATGCCTCTTTGGGATTAAAGGAAAAGGAGCAAGAGAAGAGAACCAACCTATAAAATTGGGTCAACTTATTGACTTTAAGTAGAAACAAGACAATTCTTCAGGGCCTTTCTGAGGATAACTCCCTTAGGACTCATAATTTAGGAACCTTCTATCTGGTTCCTACTGATCTGAAATGCACCAGGTAAGGGAAGAGTGATGGTACCATTACCTGGTACAGGAAAAGCTTCATGAAGGCAGGAATAATATGATACATTTCTTTAAAATCTAAACCTAATACTGAACACATAGTAAGATACACATAAATGTTTGCAAATGGGTAATAAAAAAGTAAATTAAAAAAAACCCTTAAATTAACAACTGAAGGAGGCCCCAGGAATGCTTTAAATAGACATCTCTGAAAATAAATAATGGTTTTCCCCAGAAAGTGTTGACATTGGTCAACTAGAAAGCAGGAGATAAGATGGTATGGCATCTGATTACATAGTCAACATAGCATCACTTTGATTAAATAATTGCTTTTTTGTAATGAGTGGGAAAGTCAGATAATTCAGTTACCTCTAGGCTTATTTTTCTGGATATTATTTTATCATAAAGATTAAGCTTTCTTTATATTATCTTGAAAAGCAGAACTTGAGACAATGGACAGAGGTTAAAATAAGTCTACTTTCATTTTAATTTTCAAAAGAATTTTCTAATGGCTAGAGCTTTTCGAAGATGAAGTGAGTATTTTAAGATTAGATCCTCTATCTTTAGAGGACTTTGGTGGAGGTCCACCTGGCACGCATATTGTGAAGTGAATCCCAGCATCAAATGATTTTAAAGCGTCCTTCCTGAGCTTCAGTGGTTCATTTTACTCTCATTTTTATTCATATGGTTTTATCTAGATCAATAATGGCAAATCCCTGACTCAAGTACTATCAGTCTCTATCCCATACCCATGTCAGACATCACTAATCAATTACAGCCACTGCCAGTAGAGAGGAGTTAGCACAGAGGATGAAGCTTCTTTGATATTAACCTCAGACTTAGCTCATATCTGATTCTGTAGCCTTGTTCCAAGTTCAGGATTTGGCAACATGGTTGGGTGTTTTTCACCAGGTTGTTGCAGCCTCAAATATCTCTTCTCAAATTAACATTTACCACGAAGTCATTAGTCTTGGTCAGTTCCCTAATTCATTTCATTTTACTTTTCAATTTGTTTTTCCTCACCTATTTAGGGTGTATCTCTTTTTCTTTCAGGATTAATCTAGAGCTTTCCTAAGCTAAATTAATATTCATGTCTAAACCTCTGGAACTCAGACTTATTCACTAGATCGTACAGTTTTTCATAGAGCAAGAACTGAAGGCAGTATAGTTGAAAATCTCATTTAGCACGAGTGCTAAGGAGTATTTTGGTTCAGAAATCAGTCAAGTGAAAAAAATCAATCGACCAACCAGGAAATTTATTCAGGTTATCATCAACAAAACGAGATACACCTGTATACATGGTGCCTACTCATTATGCTGGGAATTTCAGTGATTCCCAACATGGTCATCCCTGCTGATTTTCCTCTCTTTCTCTGTCTCTGTCTCTGTCTCTCTCTCTCTCTCTCACACACACACACACACACACACGCACACACGCACACACACACGCCACACCACAAATTAATGTCTGCTGTTTATCTCTATCTTCATGTTTCACAGGAATATCCAACCCAACATGCCCAATATGGAGTTCATTATTTTCCCCTCTAAACCATCTCATCATCCTGCCTGTTCTATTATTTGAAAATTCAACAAGCATTTATTCAGCATTAATATGTGTTAGGAACTGTACAAAATGATGCAACTATAGCCAGGGATGAGCAGACCTAGCTCCTGCCCCCATGAAGCTTATGGCACAGTGGAATAGATAGACACAGAACAAGCAATCATTCAAGTCATTGGTCACTAAAGCTAGAAGCTGAGAGTTACATACACTTCTGTCTCACTCTCATTTTTAATATCTAACAAATCACTATGTTCCTTCAGATTTTATTGCCTAAATCTCTTTTGAATAAGAACTTTCTTGTGCATTCCTATTTTCACCGTCAAGGTTTTCTCTCTTATCTGTCGACTACCTCAATGTAATAGCCACTGGTGTTTTCTCCTTCAGATGAATTTCTTACATATCCATCTCCAGAATGACCTTTCTAAACTGCAAAACCCAGCTTGAGAACCTCTAATGACTCCCTATTCACAAGGTGTAATTTTCAAGATTCTCTGCTAAGCTTACAATGCCCTCTAAGATTGCCTAATATATGTTTCTACACCTGTCACTCTTTATTTTGTATTTTATGTTCCCACAAGAAAAATTTTCCATGCACACATACTACATGCCACTGTGATTTTGCTTACTGTGTCCCCCTGCCTAGAATACCTTCTCTTCCTGTTTAACTTCACTAACTCTCAACTCTCTTCTAAGACTGAAGATTTAGTCTGAAACCTTCTTTAACCCTCCAAGGATGACCCCAAAATTTCTTCTTTGTACTTCCAAAGCACCTAGACATTTTTCAATTATTGCACTCACTTCATGGTACTATAGTTGTCTGTTTATAAGTCAGACCCCCTAATATGACTCTGAAATCCTTCAGAGCAGGGACTCTGTCTTCATCATCTTTGGGACTCAGAACTCATTTTAAAGTTTAACACATAGAAGAAACCCTAGAGATATGTTTAATGTTTGGATAAATGAATAGGTAATACAAACAAGATGTCAGCATTTTGAGGATAAAGTATTTGTTCGTTGAAAACTATCCATTTTTGATCACAACATGTGTCCTGCTCACATGCATAACAAATCAAGATTTGATGGTTAGATTTCATCTAATTCAATTAATAGCAGCTATGCAGGCAGACCTGCTCTTCAGTTAATGTAAACACTTTATCTGGCTAAACAATCCCAGTTGCTACAAAAAAAAAAAATGCACTTTGGCATTTGTTTTAATGCATCATCAAGACTTCAGACTATTCTACATGTTACACCGACTGACTTGATCCATCCCTGTGTGCTGCTGTAAGGAAAAACCCCATCCTTCTCTGAATCCCTTCCCCAAGCACTCCAAGCAACTCCCACTCCTGAGTTGGTCTTGAGATCTATTTTGTCACTCAAGAACATGCTATTTTGATATCTATATATAAATCTACTTACCATAGACAGAACAGACCAAGGAAGAAGGTAAGAGATAACAGTTACAGGGCTTGCTTTCTCCCAGGTTCGTGACACGTACTGTTTCCAACTTTCCCAATGACCCAGGTGTAGCCCATCTACTTACCTCTGATTGATTGCTTAATACCTAATTACATCTTTTGATGATAGAGATGCTAGACCAATATGCAGTCCTTTTGGAGACAATGTTAAAAACCTATGCAGAGAAGTCAATAGACTGTCCCTGGTATCCAAACACCTTTAACTTTGAGATGTAAATATCTACTTCTTTTCATATATACAATTTCTCCCAAGTAAATAGCAAAATGGCTGAAATGATTAGAACCAAGGTATTTGCTTAAAGAGAAAGGTAGTTACCATTCTTTTTCTTTTTTTTTAATTTTATTTCTCTTTATTTCAGTTAACTCTGTGCTCAGAATTTCACACAGATTATCTCATTAAATCTCCAAATGAACACTATGTGTTATACACTGATTATTTACTCATTTTACGAATGGGAGAACTGAGCTTTAGCAAGGTTAATATACCTTGCTGCTGGTACACAGCTGGCAATTCAGAGGCTTTGTTAAAGAAGAAATTATGCAAATTTAGCCCTGTTAAATTAAGGCAGAAGATGTTAATCAACCAATTACTTTTAAAATACATATTCTTTTAGCAAGTTAATATTAATAGTATATATAAGAAGAGTTTGGAGGCATAGACTTAAAAAAATAGAGAGTAACTGATAGAAAATATCCTTTTGATATACCAGAATAAATGGATTATTGCAACCCAGTTTGACAAAACATTTCAGCCAATGAGCTTATTCTAGCCATTGAGACTTCCCAAATTGGAGAGGCAAAGTATCTGCCCCTATGAAAAACAAATGAGATTTACTGTTTAAGTACTTTGTTAAATGTAGAGCTCTAATGTAAATGTAGAGAATTATTACTAGGATATATGTGAGCCACAATTAAACTGATGAGATTTTGAACTTTTTTTGAAAGAATGTATATATGGAAAAAAATTGAAATTTTGTGGTTGATATTAAGTAATTCATTCCAGTAGAAATTTATGAACAATTTAGCCATGAGCAATCTTACCAAAATTACCTGATGAATTATTATTTTATTTTAAGCTTATTGCTCATCTGCCAAAGAAAATTATTTCGATCATATATATGTCTATATGACCATTTCTATACTGTATATACATCAATCCTCTGTCATTTAATGATATCTTCATGCTATTAGGGTAGCTGTCGAATGTCGTTAATAATATAGAGATAGAAAAGCTTTGCATTCGAATTAAGTATTCTTGTTATTGTTTGCAATACTTGTCCAAAAAAATTTTACAAATTAAGGTCTTAAGTGCAATTTCCTTTTGAGTAGTAACAGGTTTATCATGTTGTTTCAATACAAATAATATGATACTCAAGCCAGGCAGGGAAGATGAGGAAACAAGATGGATTCTGGAGAGAGTCAAAGCCAGTTGAGCGAAGTGTCAGATATTATGGTATGGAATCAGAGACTTTGCAGTTTTAGTCTCAGATTTTCAATTGCTTGAGAATTGCTTTTCTGTTTATTTATTTATTTCATTAGTTAGTTATTTTTATTTCAGAATATTATGGGGGCACAAACATTTTGGTTACATATAATGCCTTTGCCTTGCCCAAATCAAGGCTACAAGCTTACTCTTTCCCTATACAGTGCGCACCGCGTCCATTAGTTGTGAGTTTATCCACTCCCCCACTCCCCTCCCACCTGACCGGCACCCGGTGAATATTACTTCCATGTGAGCACCTTAGTGTTGATCAGTTAGTACCAATTTGATGTACTAGTTTTTCTAGAATATATTCTCTATTTTACATCTACTCTTCATATTTAATGTTATTTTTATATTTAACATTAACTTTTTAAGGTATTTAATATTAATATAATATATGCAGACATTGCATAGTATATTCTAAATTCTGAATGGACAAAGATGATATTTTATCCATTTATTTACTTATTAACAAAGTTTTTTTTTATTACTTTGTCTGTGTCAGGCAGTTACAGACTTCAAATAACCTGCAATCCGGTGAGGGAGGCTGAAAAGTAAACAGACTCAATACAAAATGATGCATGCTCAGATCAGAGCTACATAGTGGGGGAGAACCCACAGAAGAGAAGGGAAACTTAGTCTGAAGATGGATTGTGCACAAGAAGGGGTTTTCCAGGCAAGAAGACTAAACACTGGGGTAATGAGAGTACACAGCACATTTCAAAAGGTTTAAGTATTTCGTCAGAGCTCACAGTGTAGGATGTATACAAAGAAACGTGGTCAGAAACAGGACTAGAGTGAGTGAGCAAATAGATCCCGAAGAATTAATATTGTTAAAATGTCCATACTGCTCCAAATAGTTTATAGACCGATGAAATACCTATCAAAATTTCAATGTCATTTTTCAAAGAAATAGAAAAAATAATCCTAAAATTCATATGCACAAAAGACCCCGAATAGCCCAAACAATCTTGAGCAAACAGAGCAAAGTTGGAAGTATCACACAAGGTGATTTTTAAATATACTATAAAGCTATAGTAATCATAACAGCATAGTGCTGGCATAAAAACAGACATATGGACCAAGGGAACAGAATAGAGAGCCCAGAAATTAATCCACGCTTCTATGGTCAATTGATCTTCAACACACAACAAGGAAAGGGCAATGTCTTTTCTAAGTGGTGTTGGGAAAACCATATAACCACGTGCAAAAGAATGAAATTGGACCCTTCTCATCCAATAGATATAGATATAGATATCATGCTAAGAGTTTGTGTTTTATCCTAGATGACATAGAGCCATTGAAAGTGTAAGGAGAGAGACAGAGTGAGACTTACGTTTTAGCATGACCTCTCTTGTGTCAGAGTGGAGGGTGTATTGGAAGATCAGACTAGAAGCTAGGAGATCACAATTAAGAGTCTCTGGAAATGGCAGGAAAGATATAAATATAGTAAAAACAAGGGGTTAGGAGAGATATTAAGGAGAAGAGGAATAGAATCTCAAAATACTTAGGATTAGAACTGATGTGTTTGGGATGTGGTGGTAAGAGATTGAGACAAGTATGAATAGCTCCACTTTCACTTTGTCAAGGTCTAACCTCATGCTTGACACATAGAAATCACTCAAGAAGATGTTTGTAGAATGAATGAATAGAAAAGTAAATGAAGCCTAAACACCATCATTACCATCTCATTATCATCAGTACCATTGACTGAATGTTTATTAGGCACTATGCCCTTAATGAGTTACTTAGATATATTAACACATTGAATATTCACCGTAACCCTATGCAATGGGTTCTACTATACATCCATTTTATAAATAAGCTGAAGTTTGCTAAAGTTACTCAGTAAGTGGAGGAATCATAACCTAGGACTCAGAAGTGTAACTGAAAATTTTGTCTCCTATAGCATTCCAGAAAGTTGACATTTATCCACTATCCTTTAAATTTTCAACAATGTCATCAAAAACTAGTTTTAATTTTCCAAGGAAATTGCCTTCAGTATTTTACAGAGTACCCTAGATATTGCTGTCAGAGAAGTAGTCACGTTGGAATGTCATGGAAGACGGTTGGAACTCTGTTCTAGTATGAGCCTAGAAACTTGGGAAAATAATAGGTTATATATGAAAGAGAGCAGTGTTTCTTTTCTTCTGTGAAAATCAACTCACAGAAACAAAAACTAGAAGAAAAGCAAAATGATGTTTTGTATTCAGTTGCTCCACTGCCACTAAAAATAACACAAGTGATGCTGAATTCTTCTCCTCTCCATAATGAATGACCTAACTGCATTTGGTAATTGGACACGACTGAGAATAATTTAATTGAAAATGAACTGTGGCTTTGCTTTTTGCAAATGCAGGCATCTTGGCTGTCATATTAGTTTCTTATGTTTCTAATAGGCCTTGCCACCATCTTAATGCAAGGAAGGCCCTCACCCTAAAAATTTCTCTCTGGAAATCCATGGAATCATAACTGTCACCATAAATGTCAACAAGTCAAATTGTCAAGGGACAGTTCGATGTCATCTGTTGAGCCTTTTCACTTCCCTATTAAATGAAAAACAATTCATCATTATATTCTTCATCATCATCTTATCATCATCACAATTCCCAAAATCTGTATAGTGTGTGATAATCTACAAAGCAGTTCCATTTACAGTATCTCACTTGATGCTCTCAAAAACCACATTGGATGAATAAAACAGGTATTTCTTTATTACTTATGAGAAAGCAAAATTCACAGAAGTCAAGTGACTTCTCTAGATGGGATATTTAAAGAACCTAAGTGTCGACATGACAATCTAAATATAATATTTTTCTATTGATTAAGGGCTTACCCAAAGTTTAATAAGAAACACTCATAATATGCATGCCTTTAAGACATGTGAGGAAGATAGGCAAGAGGAATAGAGCTTTACTATAATAAAAATATTTCAATTTAAATATCAAGGGACATTTCCAGGTTAAGAAGATAGAATAAAACCAGAGCAGAAATTTTTACTCCCAGAATACCTAATAAATAGAACATATTTTTTCACATTTTAAAAAAATTTTGGTAAAATACACATAGCATAAAATTTACCATCTTAAGCATTTTAAGTATACAGTTCAGTGGTGCTTTCATTCTGTTACGCAGCCATTACTACCACCTATCTCCAGAACTCTTTCATCTAACAAAACTGAAACTCTATACACATTAAATAGTAACTCCTCGTTCCTCCCTCCCCTGAGCCCCCAGAGACCACCATTTCACTCTCAGTCTCTTTGATTTTGACTACTCTAGTTACCTCATGTAAGTGTAATCAAAAAGTATTTATCTTATTATTGGCTTATTTCACTAGGCATATCCTCAAGGTTCATCCGTGTTGTAGCATATGCCAGAATCTCCTTCCTTTTTAAGGCCAAATAACATTCCATCGTGTGTGTGTATATAATTTTACTTAACCATTTTTCCAACAAGAGGACACTTGGCTTGCTTCCATATTTTAGCTGCTGTGAATAATGCTTCTATGAACAGGAACTTAAATATATTTAAGTACTGGCATTTAATTATTTTGGGTATATACCCAGAAATAAAATGGCCCAATCATATGGTAATTCTATTTTTAATTTTTTGAGGAAATTCCATAGTATTTTCCACAGGTGCTGTATGATTTTACATTTCCACCAAAAGAGCACAAGGGTTTTAATTTCTCCACATACTCCCTAACATTTTTTATTTTCTGTTTTTTTGATAGGGGGCCAACCTAATGGCTGTGAGGTGGAACCTTGTGGTTTTGATTGCATTTCTGTAACTCTTAGTGATGTGTGATGTTGAGTATTTTTTAATGTGCTATTGGCCATTTTTATAACTTTTTTTGGAGAAACAGCTATTCAAGTAAAAACATGTAAGAGCTTAAACTGTAAAACTCTTAGAAGACAACATAGGGCAAAAGCTTTATGACACTGGGTTTGACAATAATTTCTTGCCTATTTTTAAATCAGGTTGTTGTTGAGTTTGAGGAATTCTCTATATATTCTGAATATTCATCCCTTATAAGCTATATGATTTGCAAATATTTTGTCCCATTTTGTAGGTTGCATTTCTACTCTATTGGTAGTGATCATTAACGTACAAAAGTTTTTAATTTTCATTAAGTTCAATTTGTCTATTTGTTCTTTTGTTTCCTGTGCCTTTGGTGTCATATCCAAGAAATCATTCATAAAATGATTTGTTTTGTTTATAAATGGAAAGAAATAAATCTTTTCATTTATTTGTGTTTCATTTTGGTAATATTTTATAATCTTCAATGTACTTTCACCTCCTTGGTTAATTCTTAAGGATTTTATTATTTTGAATGCTATTGTAAATGGAATTATTTCCTTAATTTCCTTTTCAGATTGTTTATTGTTAGTATAGAGAAATGAATCTGATTTTTGTTTGTTTTCCTTCTATCCTGCTTCTTTGCTAAATTCATTTATTAATTGTAAGAGCTTTAATGTGGAATTTTTAGGGTTTTCTACATATAAGACCATATCATCTGAAAACAGAGATTATTTTACTTCTTTCTTTCCAATTTGGATGTGTTTTATTTCTTTTTCTTGCCTATTGCTCTGAATAGGGTTTCCAGTACTAAGTTGGATAGAATTGGTGGAATCAGGCATGTTTGCATTGTTCCTGATTTTAACCAAAAGGCTGTCAGTCTTTCACCATTGAATATAATGTTTGCTGTAGTTTTTCATATAAGGCTTTTATTACAGTGAGATAGTTTTCTTCTACTTCTACTTTTTTGAGTGTTTTATTATAAAAGGATGTTGAATTTTGGCAAATGCTTTTTTCTGCATCAATTGAGATGACCATGCAGATTTTTTTTTTGTCTTCTTTCAGTTAATGTGGAGTATCACACTGGTCAGTTTTCATAGGTTGAACTATCCTTGCATTCCAGGAATAAGCCTGACTTGGTCATGATGTACAGTAAGACCTCACTCAACATCATCAATAGGTTACTGAAAACTGTAACTTTAAGTGAAATAATATATAATGACATCAATTTTATCATAGGCTAATTGAAATAAACAACAGTTAAGTTCCTACTGCATATTTCTGGTCACAGAAACATCACCAAACTTCTAAATAAAGATCTATTAATAGAATACTTCTCATATTAACCATTGAAATAAATGTGAGCTATACACATATTTAAGAAAGATTAACAAACATAAATAACATAATTGTTTACCCAATTTTTAATGAATCAGTGAGTGACAGTAGTTGTAGTTGTGGTGGATTAAATTGAGGAATAAATATTGCAAAGTGAAAATTATAAGGAGAATCTCCTACCACTACACAGTTCAACAACAAACAATAATAAATATAATGGGCTTGCTAAATGCTTTTGTACCGCATCATTTATTATCATGCATTTTGCAATTATTGTATACTTTACAAATTTTTACTTTACAATAATTTGTACTCATTCATTCATTCACGCATTTTCCAACCTGCTTACTTCAGTTCAGGCTCATAAGTGGTCGGACGCTTGTGTAGTAGCTTGGGGTCCAAGGTGGGAACCAATCTTGGATGAGATACCATTTCATCACAGGACACACACACACACACACACACACACAATCACTCACTCTCTTTCTCTCTCTCTCTTTTTCACTGATACTGAGACAATTTGGACATGCACATATTTGGCATGTGGGAGGAAAGCAGAGTACTTAGAGAAAACCCATTCAGACATATCTATCTTTTAAAATCTATTTAGACTTAATTTTTAGTCTAACACATGATCTTTCATGGAGGATGTCCCAGGAGCACTTGAGAAAAATGTGTATACTGTTGTTAGTGGGTAGAGTGTTCTGTATTTGTCTGTAAGATATAGTTCGTTTATTGTGTTATTTAAGTTCTCCGTTTCCTTACTTATCTTCTGTCCAGTTTTTCTATTATTGTGAGTAGAGTGTCAAAGTTTCCAACTATTAATATTCTTGTAGAACTACCTGTTTCTCCCATCAATTCTGTTATTTTTTTTCTTCATTTATTTTGATGGTCTGTTTTTAGATGTGCAAATGTTTATAAACATTATATACTTTTGCTGTGTTTAACCTTTTATTAATTTATAATTTCAGTCTTTGTCTCACTCCTAATCTCTTTTGGTTACTATTTGTATGAAATATCTTTTTCCATACTTCACTTTTAACATATGTGTATCTTTGGCTATAATGTGAATCTCTTCTAGACAGCATATAGTTGGATTATGTTTCTTATCATTTCTACCAATCTGTCTTTTGATTAGAGAATGTATACAAGTTAATTTACATTTAAAGTAGAGTTACTTTATATTTAAGGTAAATAGTGACAAGGAGGGACTTATTTTTATTATTTTGCTTTGTTTTCTACATGCCTTATAGCTTCTTGTTTCTAATTTCTGCATTACTGTCTTTTGTGTTTAGTTCAATTTCTGTAGTGAAAGGTTTTAATCCCCTTTTCATTTTCTTTTATGTATGTTCTACAGCTATTGTCTTTGTGTTACCATAGGGATTATATTTAACATCCTAAAGTTATAACACTGTAATTTATACCAGCTTAACTTCAATAACATATAAAAACTCTGCTTCTTTTAGCTCCATTTTCAATGCTTTCAGTCATTGGTGTCACAAAATTATATATTTATGTTTTGTGCCCAAAAGCATAAAGTAGTTTTAATGCGCTAGTCTATTAAATTATGTGTAAAATGAAATATGGATTTATAAACAAAAGTTATGATAATACTGGCTTTATAATTACCCATATGTTTATCTTTACTGAGACCTTTATTTCTTCATATCATTTCAAGTTGCTGTCTACTGTCTTTTCATTTCAACTTGCAGGATTCTAAAACATTTCTTTCTGATCCAGTAGTAACAGACCTCCTCAGCTTTGTTTATCTAGGAATATATCAATGTTCCCTTAATTTTCAAGGACACTTTTGGAAAATATAGAATTCTTGGTTGGAAGTTTTTTCTTCTAGAAATTTGAATATATCAGCCCACTGTCTTCTGGTCTCCAAAGCTTCTGATGAGAAATCTGCTGATAATCTCTCTGAAGATCCTTTGTATGAGATGAGTTACTTTTCTCTCCCTGCTTTCAAGATTCTCAGTGTGGATCACTTTGAGTTCATTGAGCTTCTTAAATGTTTATATACGTGTCTTTTGTCAAGCTTGAGAAGTTTTTAGTCATTATTTCTTCAGATAATCTCCCTGCCCCTCTTTCTTTTCTCCTTCTGGGACCCCCAAAATGTATATATTGGTCCTACAATTCCTTTAGGCTCTGTTAACTTTTCTTCAATATCTTTTTTCTTTCTTTTCCTCAAATTTGATAATTTCGATTTCTTTCAATTTGAAAAATCTTCAAGTTTGCTGATTCTTTACCTGTTCAAATCTTCCTTTGAATCTCTGTAGTAAATATTTCATTTTAGTTATTGTATTTGTAAGCTCTAGAATCCAGTTTAGGTATCATCTTAGATTTTCTATCTCTTTATTGATATTTCCATTTTGTCTGTATATCATTTTCCTGAGTTTCTCCACGTTTTCCTTTAGTTCTTTAAGCACTTTTGTGATATATATTTTAAAGTCTTTGTGTAGTAGGTCCACTATGTGGTCTATCTCTAAGAAAGTTTAATTTTTTTTTTCCTGAATGAGCCATACTTTTCTTGTTTTTTGTTGAAAACACAGTTTGAATTTAATTATGTGGTTATCTGGAAATCAAATTCTCCTTCTTCCACAGGGTTTGCTAGGTTTTCTTTTGCTTTTAAAAAAATGTTCTAGGCTATCTTCATGCTGAGGATCATCCTGAGATGTAAACTTTAGGTCTTCTAAGGTCTTCTCTGAGACTGTGCTTTTCCCTGGGCATGCATGGTAACTTTCTAATTTACCCTGTATATGCAGTTGATTTCAAATGTTCTAGTCTTTAATATGTGACTCCCCAAAAGGGGAAAAAAGATGTTGGGGGAGGAAAGGCACCAGCCCTTTAAATCTTCTAGAAGTCACCTCAGCTGGAGGGGGAGGGGTTTGAAGCAACCTGGGGTAGAAGTGCAATAAGGGTTACCTGCTTCTGTGTCTACACCTTTCCTCTATGATCAGAACATAGATTGGCAATTTTGGGAGGATAGGGTTCTTATTGCCCACCCTAGCTTCCATTGCCTTCATGCAAGATGCTCCTGGAATACATGCACTGCTGACTGCCACAGGGATGGGGGATGGAAGACGGCTGGCTGTTGCTGTGCTGGCAGCTAAAATTGACCGCCATTCACCATTCAAGCCTTTCCCTAGAAGTTGAAAGCCTTCATAGATTCCAGAGTTCAAAATAGTTATATCAGACAGATTTTGCCAGTGTTGCCAGTGCAATTATTGTCTAGGTGGGGAGGCAGAATCCCAGTGCTTCCTACTCTGCTGTCTTCCCAGTATACTCTTATGGCGTAAATCCATTGTTTTGTTAATGGTTATTTGGGCTGTTTGCAATTTATAGCTATCAAGCATGAATGCTTTGAATATTCTTGTGTACAACTTCTTGAGAGGATATATTTTCATTTACCTTGGTTAAATATCTAGAAATATAATTTTTGTATAAAGTCATGTACCTTTACCTCTAAAAGAAACTGCAAAAAAATAGTTCTGTGAAGTGATTATACACACTCTTACAATGTGTAAGAGATCCAATTGCTCCCCCAAATTTGATATGTTGTGGGGGTTTTTCTATTCATTGAAAAATATTTTTATTTTCCCTTATAATTTTTTTGATCAATGGATTATTTTAACTTCTAAATATGTTTAATGTTCAAAGACATCTTATTGCCATTTATTTTTAACTTAATACTAGTGTATAGAGAACATTCTATTTACTTTTATCTCCTAAAATGTATTAAGCCTACTTTTATGGCCAAATATATGGTATTTCTTGGTGAATATTACATATATACTTTAAAAGAATACATATTCTGACGTTATAGAGTGTAGTGTTCTAAACATGTCAAAAAGATTAAGTTAGTGGATAATGTCTAGATCTTCAACACCTTGAATAAGCTTTTGTTCCAATTTCTTTTCCCAATTTCTTTTTATCAATTGCTAAGAAAGGGTCTTAAAATCACCAACTATACTTGTAAATTTTCTATTGCTCTCTTTAGTTCTGTCAGTTTCTATTTCATGTATTTTGAAACTCTGTTCTTAGATGGATACGCATTTAGAATTGCTATGCCTTCATGACAGATTAATCCTTTCATTGATATGAATGTCCCTTTTTTTTCTCACACTACTCTTTCTCTTGCAGTTGACTTTGTCAGATGTTAATATAGCTACACCAGCTTCCTTATACATAATTTTGCATTGTTCTTCATCGTTTACTTTGCAACCAATCTATATCTTGGAAGCACCATATAATTGGGTTTTATTTTTTTTATCCAATCTGGCAATCTCTCCTTTTGGTTGGAACGTTTAGTCCATTTATATTTAACATAATTATTTATATGGTTTGACTTGAGTCTATGCCTCAGAATTTATGTTTGTTTGGCATTTTGCATTCTTACCAAGATTTTGTTTCTAAGTTGGGTCACATTCTTTACCTCCTCAGGTATGCCTATGGTAGAATAATTATATTTAGACTTCTTTGCAGAATCAGTTCTCCCCAATGTTTCAGAGTCTGGATTCAGCATAAGATGCTAAGGGTTACTCTTTCTGGAATCTGGTAACTCCTCAATTCTCTAATCCTACTCAGAATTCATGGAAAAAATAGTTACTAATGTCTCTATTAATAAGGGTGATACTTTGTTTCCCACTTACCTTCTAATGTCTGTTTATTACTTGATGGAACCTGGTTTGGGGAGAGGGAGTGGGATAAGATGCTACTGTCCCCTGCAACACTATGACACCTATGAAAAAGTAGAAGAGAAATAATGATCCACACATGATATTTCATAGGTAGTGACATTGATGTGTAAGGGAAAGATAAATAGGTAAGAGAAATTTCAGACACTAAATATATCTGCTCTGCTCTCTTATTTTGGATTTCATATCTACTGACAGGTGAGGTGGCTTTGCTGTATGAGACCATAAATCATAGAGTCTCCTTGACTATTGAAGATCTGCACCATCTTGTGTAATTCGGTGAGAAGAAAGAGAAATGCAGTGATTGCGTTCTTCACATTTTTTTCTTCATAAAATACAGTGTTACATAATGAATAATAGCAAAGCCCTTGGAAATTAGACTTCCTGAGTTTGAATATTAGCTCAACCACTTATTGACTATGTGTTTAGGGCAAATAATTTAAACATTCTAAACTTTAGTTTATTTCTCTATAAAATTGGAAAAATAATAGTATCTAATGTGCAAAAATAGGTATTATATGAATATATATATATAAGTGAGATAACCCCTATAAAGTTCTTGGCCCAGTTCATGGAATATAGTGTTCAATAAATGGTGGCTTAAATAAAAATAAAGATTGACTATCCATTTCTTTGTCATGTTGAACTTTTGAATTAAAGGAGGAATAACAGTGAAGAAGTAGTATGGGATATTAGATCCAAGGAGATAAAAAGGTCTTAAATATACTTAATCTAAGCCTGCCATATTAAATTTGAGGAGAGTAAGGAAAAATCAGGAAAAAGGACTTCCTAAAGATTATAGGACAATCTACTGTCAGAGCCAGTTAGAAGACTAGAGTATAGCAACTCACACTGAGAGAAGAAAATGTGAAATTTTAAAGAAATTGTTACATTTAAAATGATTCTGTGTTATCAATGACAAACCAAATGTCTAGGACACGGTAAGTGTTAAATAAGTTATTGTAGAAATAAAAATAAGAGTAGAGAGTTTAGAATATGGATAAAATATAAATTAAACACAAAAACTAGAAATTGTACTGTAAGTCCTGAAATAACTAAAGCCCCTTGTCTTTTGAGGAGCTTCACCTTTGGCCTGATAGCTTAACTTCTCATTGTGCTATCCTGGGTGGTGAAGGGAGGGAAGACTAGGGTTTAACTTAGACTGTTTTTAACCGAGAAGGTCATTCCATTCCAGAGATCACAACTTAGGAAGTCTTCAAGTTGACCACTCCGAAACAATGAATCATAGAAAAATCCATTTTGAGAAGAGTCAAGCGGTGTTTAAGAAAAACAGAGAGTGCTGAGGAAACTAGGGCTTCAAGAAATTACTGTTAGTCTTCTACTCCCCCAAACATGTCTTGAGGGTCTCATGTTTCATCCATAACCCAGTTTAGATAGTAAAGATAATAAAAGCTAGACCCAAGTATAACATGTATTAATTCATAATAATTCAACCTTGAGAAAACCAAATAGGCTCTTGGCCCCAAACATCCAAGAATCGAATTGGAACTATGGCAGTGCAGTAAGAGATATATTGCAGACATCAGTGACAGCAAGTAGCATTTACAGAATGATAGAGTGAGGACCTCCGCAGATATGCTCCTCCAAACAAACAAGGAAAACATTAGCAAAAAAGGTCAAAAACAACTTTTTCAGCACTCTGGCAATTAATCAAAGGCCTGTAACAATCTGAAAAGTGTTATTTCAAGAAAATGGCTGTATCTTGATAAGAACAGTAACCTTTGTGCTGTTTTTATTCGTCCTATTCCTGTCCCTGTCTCTTCAGTTTCACAATAACCTTGAAAACCAACAGGCTTACAACTACAGTAGCTATTAAAAGCAGCACTCTAGCAGCCTTTGAAAAGGTCAGAATTCCCCTAAAAGCCCCATCTCCAGCAAATTGTCACTATTTAACCTATCTTGAAACTTCTGAAAAGCTATGTTTTCAGACAGGTCTCTATTTAACCTACTTCAGGGCTCACTCCGGGTTGACATCCCTGGCTCCAGGACATTTGTCAAAAACAGTCATCGGCAATTGGTTAACATCGCAGCTATTCGAGGTGGCAATATCAGTTGTAGCTAAAAGAGGCTAACCAAAAACCTTTGAGAAATTAGAGAAAGAGATGTCCACAGGGTGCTTTGAAAAGCTCTGACATAGTGCTGGGACTCTAGAAGGCCACATGAATAAGCAGGGGTGTGTACCTGCACACGTAAAACTTTAGAAGACCCTAATCTCTCACTTCTGGTTGACGTTGAGACTTTGCACAAGGAGAAGGTTAGGATTTAGGGATAATTATCAATTGTCTGCCGGGACCTTGAAGGTAGGTCCCTATACACACAAAAAGCCCCTCAGCAAAAGTTAATTGTTTCCAAATAGTTAAGCAAATCTTGGTCCAATCATTAGCTGACCACTAAGCTAACCAGGCAGAAACACTAATAACTACATATGACAAAGAATACGAACTTTACAAAATTAGACCAGGAAAGATACTAAACAAACAGCAGCAGGAACAACAACAACAAGAAAAACAACTCTAAGGAGGGCAAATCTGTTTACTTAGCATGCCCAATTTCAACAAAAAAATATGAAATGCAAAGAAAAAAGAAAAGGACAATGTATAATAATAAAAGGGTCAATCTATCAGGAAGACACAACTATTATTAACATACGAAACAAAACTGACAAAATTGAAGAGGGAATGGTATGTGGGGAGTAGAATAACAAAATTGTTAAAACTAAAGTTGCCTTTAGGAGAACATTTCCACAGGACCTTTCATCTTTCCCTGCTAATTCTCACGATTTAGAGTGCACAGAGTTAGCTATACTGAGTTCCAGAGGCATTTTGTCATTGTGGAATTCCCCAGGCTTCCCCTGGAGGTTCCAGATTGCTTGCTTGGCCCTGATCCTGGAGTCGAATCCTGTCTTTTAACAGAAGGATACATTTGTAGTTAGTTTTTAAGAGTACTACAGTCGGCATTATTCCAAACCACCTGAATCTCAGGAAAGAAGCCATCTGCTCCCCACAAAACCCATGTTTTCCTTCAGCCTGCGAGTAAAGTGGTGTCCCAATATAGACAAGCCAGACAGGCCTGGCCTGGCCAATGAACTGGTGACTGGAGCCGGCAAGTCATCCCTCCAGTCCCTTCGAGGCCCCTCAAGGGGGACTGAGGAAGATGTTTGAACCCCATCCTGTCACCCCAATAGGAGAGCCATAATATGCAAGAGATCACAGTGCTTTGTGCTGATCCTGAAAAGATCTATTTTCACTCTAGAAAGTACTTTATGTCTTGATATTCAACCAGTGAGTGGCAGTGCCTTGAAGAAAATGAAACTAATAAAAACAATGTTGTTTTTTTTTTAAAGAGGACAAGAACAAAAACCTAATGCCCAGAAAGTTGTGCTATGGAAAGTAGGACTTCAAGGGACCTATCAATTTATCTTGTACATCCTTGGCCACTAATGGATCGTTCCCTGGAGCGTATTTCCAATTATTTTAACCAGGCTACTTTTAAATGACTCAGGTGGAGGGTATTTTTACAACTTCCATTGGGGAAGAGTATTCTGCGGTCTGATACACATCGCTGTTTCGAATTGGTTGGTTTGGCACAAAAATTTCCTTTTAAATTTTGTTTGTTTTCTTATTTTCCACCAAGAACCTGCTATATTGGGAAGAATTAGGTTACCACATGCTGGTTTCTTATCCTGTTCATTTCAGTGTGAATCTCTGGTCTCATAAAGTTTCAATCAAACTTCTGGATATCACAGCCTGCTGCATCAATTCTATCCAGCTCCAAGATCCCTGGGCGAAACCTCCTGCGGAGGAACTCATAGTTAACATCAGGGATTCATCAGGGTGTTTCGACCAACACCTGCAGGCATCCTTCTGGCTGATCCGTTCAGTTGTCCCCCTCCTCTTACTCTAAGGGCTAATCTCTTCAGGCTTCCCCCACCTCATACACAGAAACCAGTCATCCTCCTCTAAGTGTTCGTGTGATAAAAGTTCTTGAATTTTAAACACAATGCAAATATTCAGAATTACAGAACACTTTGTAATAATATTTAATGGAATACTGTTACCCAGGCATCTGTCCTATAGTGTTTATTTACTCTGTTCAACCCAAATATTGTGGATAAGAATCACGTCTTCTACTTCTTTGCATCCCAAGTTTTTGTTGATCACAGAGCCTAGCTTTGTGTCTGACAGGTAGCAGGCACCTAAGATATGGTTTTTAAAAATGTAACTGAAAGAGTGTGATTATCTGGAGTTTTGCAAGATTGCTACGATAAGACTCAAGATGTATATATAAAAGTATAGTTGAACTGTGTCACCTTAATAAAATAGCCAGCATGTTGCTGTCTTCATAATTAATTAAGTTAATATATCTTCTATTTAAATTTGCATTTATACCACAGTCTCTCCAATGAATTGTCATAGTGTAATAAAAAATGCATGGACTTTGGATTCAAACAGTCTTTGGTTTGTTATCTACTTAAAGTTGGGTAGGTCGTCTAACCTCCCTGAGCTCTGAGCTTATGCTTCCTTGTCTTTAAAATGGGCACAGCAATAATTACCCCATGACCTTGTCTTACAGATTAAATACGATCACTTATTTGAATACTTAGCCTGGTGCCTGGCCTGTAGTTTTTAAGTCAAATCAATTAAGATGCGTTAGCCCACAGAACAGAAAGTCAAACTAAAAGTGGATTAAATGGTAAGGAAAATGTACCTCATATTATAAGAAGTCTGCATTAGGGCAGCTCCAGGGTTGGTAAATTTAATGGCTCAACAATGTTCATTATTGTGCTTTTTTACCTTTCTGCTCCCCTGTCCTCCACGTGATGGCAACTTCTCTATTCAGAGTTGCAGAGTGGTTACCACAAATGTTGCTTACAGAGATGGGAAATAGGATGGTCATTCCTCTTGTGCATCTCTTTTTACTAGGGAGAAATATTTTTTCCAGAATCCCTGACATATTTTTTCTTTAGATCCCATTGGTCAATATTAGGTGACACGGCATGCTCCAGCAGCTAGCCATCATGGGAAAAAAAGGTTCCTGTCATTTTCATCCTCTCCAGAAGGAAGAAGAATCTGCTAGACAGGAAGAAACTGGGGAAAGGCTTTTGAGGGGGAAGGTTAGTGAGTTATCAACCCCTTTCCATGATGTTTTAGGATGACTTTTAGGATCCATGACATATCCTATTTGGTAGGCATATAGTAGGTGCTTGACAGTTGCTTTAATGATTATCAATTTTATTCCATACGTGGGGAAATGAAGCAGATGGTTACATAGAAACATACGGTCAACCTGAATTGTAAACTAATCCCAAGTATGTAAAGCAGAAAAGAACTCTAGAAGTATACATTTGAATTATTTATGTGCCTACACATCTTCTTACTAGCTATGTAACACTGGGGGCAAGTCCTTTAATCTCCCTGATCCTCTGTTTCCCTATCTACATGAATAATTAAATAAAGCCCTAGTCTCATAAACTTATGGTGAGCTTTAAAGCCGATAATATTCCCGTTGGCATCTAAAATTGTAACTGACATTCTAGGCTTGCCCTCACCATAGATTCAAATCAAATCTAGATGATCTGTTTAAAGTCATTTGCCTTCTTCCTCCTATCACAGATATTCTGAAAATCAAATGCATCATAGAAAGATGACTTCTGAGACTGAGGACACAAATCCTGTCCCTAACTCCATTGGCTTTTTCCTGTGATCTTCACAGGTAGATTCTTTTCTCTAGTGTACAAAGTTGATTCCCCCTATTTTATAGGGTTGTCACAAGAAATCATATGGACCACTTATTGTACCCATCCTGTAGTAGGCACTCCACTAGTGAATGGATCTAACATTTTACTTTTCTTTTGCTGAAAAAGATAGTAAAAACACCAGGTACTGGTGAAGATAGGGAGGAATGAGAATTCTCATACACTGCTGCTGGGAATGTATTAATAAAATTATATAACTGGTTTGGAAAATAGTGGTAAAGTTTCTAAAAAAGTTAAACAGATACCTACCAAATTAATCAGCCTTTCTACTCCTAGATATTTTTTTTAAGAGAAAAGGAAATATCCATCTATACAAAGGCTTGTACATAAATGTTCACAGCACCTTTACTTTTAATTGCCTCAAACTGAAAACCCAAATGTCCAACAACAGGGACATGTATAAACAAACTGCAATATATATCTACTCAAAAACTACTGCTCAGCAATATGAAAAGGAAGGAACTATTAATCCATGCAACAGTACAGACAAATGTCAAAATAAATATACTGAAGGGATCCAGACCAAAAAAATACATGTAATATATGATTCCATTTTTATAAACATGTAGAAAATATAAACCAATTGCTAGTGACAGAAAGAAGATCAGAAGGACAGGTTGGAAAGATTACCAAGGGACATGATGAAACTTTAGGAGATAACGGGTATGTTCACTATCTTTGTGGTAATGGTTTCACGGAGGTGTACCTATGTCAATATATATATTAATAGTACACTTTAAACATGTACAGTTTATTGCATGTCGATTATACAGCAAAAGGTGTTTCTTTCCTTAAAAGATGGTAAAAGTCATAACCCAGTAGGTGCAATCTTCTGAAGCATACAGACACAACCAAATGATTAAGTTAAGTAGACCAGGAACAATTACCATGTAAATGCATTTGTAGGTCAATGACTAACAGAAGTCTAATGAATTATTTTAACCTACATGAGGACTTTAAAGTAAAACTGGCTTTGGAGCTAGGATGTGGGTCTCAATTAGAATCTTAAGCAAAATAGGGCGTGTCTGGACTCACAATTCTTACCTTGCTTAATTGAAGTGAGTCTTGCCTTTGCTGTGGAGCTGGGAGCATGTGCTTTTCGTTGTCCTCATTTTGCTGGATCCAGAGATCTTGATTTATTGCTAATTCCTCCACCACCTTGCAATTTGATGGCCATGTTCTACTTCTCAAGCACCTCTCTAGCTTATTATTTCTTTAATTGTACCCCTTCACCATGCTGCTTTCCTTGGTCACATTTGCTCCATTAGTTTCCTAATTTTAGACCAGGGACATCACAGCTTTGTGTATCACAGTTTTTTCAACTGCCTTGCACATTTGTGATAAATGATGAATGTAAATACCTTTAAGAGAAGGACT
The DNA here is from genome assembly GCA_004363605.1 of Indri indri. Taxonomy (NCBI): domain Eukaryota; kingdom Metazoa; phylum Chordata; class Mammalia; order Primates; family Indriidae; genus Indri; species Indri indri. Next base: position 25,121 of record RJWJ010018950.1, read on the forward strand.
TGCTCCCACTCCAATTCCAAGACAAACCTGTAATCTTGTAGATGGTCCTGTAAACTGGTATCGTATTTTGGATGGAAAAAAAATCTTGTTGGATAGAACATAAAAGGAATATAACTTTCAGGGTGGCTTAAATGGAAATATAGGGGAGGAACAAAGTCCAGATTTCAATTGCAGAAATATGCAGTCTATACGGAGCTCCCTACCCTGTCCTCATAATTGCAAAAACCTTCCTGTTTGGAGACCCTTGGCAAGGCATTCTATTCCCAATGTATTTTATGTTGCCCATATCCTTTGAAAATAATCCTCATCTTTTCCTCTCCTGGCAAATGAATTGTAATAAAGAGAAGAATGTGGAGGTTCTGAGCAGAGATGAAGATAGATTATTTGGAAGCCAGAAATAGGAGGTAACCCAATACCAGTGATGTCCAACTCCAGCTCTAGGATCTCTTATGGGTACCATTTTTGGCTTATTGGGCATCGGGCAGATGGGGGGGAGGGGATGGGTATATACATACATAATGAGGGAGATACGCACCATCAGGGGGGATGGACATGCTTGAAGCTCTGACTGGGGGTGGGGGGCAAGGGAAATACATGTAACCTAAACATTTGTACCCCCATAATATGCTAAAATAAAAAAAGTGATACGATATCTTGGATTTTCTTAAAATAGTCTGGTGGCTGGAAGTAGAGTGGTGGAGGGTTAGAAAGAACAAGGCTGGCCATGAGTTGGAGCTGTGTGATGGGTTCATATACTACTATACTATACTCTTTCTTTTTGCATATGCTCGAAATGTCCATAATAAAAGAAAAAAGAAAAAAAGGGAAGAAAAAAAAAGTCTTAGGTGTGTTCCATGAGGTTGGAGTGTGGTCTTGAATTCCATTTGAAATCAAAGAAGCTTAGACATATAAGAGTCCCCATTTAATCCAACCTTTTCATTGTACAGGTGAAAAACTGAAGCTCAGGGAGAGAAAATTATTTGCCTAGACCACATGGTTATAGGGAAAAGTTGGGTAAAATAGGGGAAGAAAACTACTTTGAGGAATAGGAAAGTCAGACCACAAAGTGGGCCCATGGCAGCAGGACGCATACACAGCAGCTGAAGTCTGAAAGAGAGTGGACAAGGAGCATGAAACTGATACCTAAAGCAAGGGTGACAGAAGCTATGAAGGATTCTCAACTGGCTCAAGCCATTGCCTGATGGACCTCTTGTTGAATGTGGTTTCTTCATCAGCCATCTCCAGTAGGCTACACGACAAGGGCAAACATTCAAAATTCAAATGGAAAATTGTTTCCTCTGGGCTGGCAAGGCACAAAATAAAAAGACTCTGTAAATCTGGACTCCCATATGTGGTTCTCAGCTGGTGCGAGCCCCTGAGTGAATTACATGCAGCCAGAGAAATTAATGTTACACACATGGGGCCCAACTTGAAAGGAAGAATTGCATCTGAGAAGACTCTGCCAGGCATTAAGCAACTCTGGAAAGCAGACAGAGTCCATATTGATATGGTATGCTACAGAGGACCCCCAGTGACATTATGATCAAGCGCAGGAATAATGTATAATAAATGAGTGAGGACAGAAATTGAAAGGAGAGCAAAAAAGTAATAAAAGGATGTCTTAATATTAGGTCTCTACTAGTTGGGTAGTACTAGGTGGGTGTTAACTCTCACTTCCCTGCCCATCGGAAATGTCGCCATGTTTTGTGTGAATTTAGTGCTCTTTACACCAGTTAAAGCCTGTAGCCAAATGATTTAGGATGACCCCTTTTCCTCCTAGCCTCATTCTAATTGACTTGAGAGTGAGTTACAGTCCCCAGAGAATAGCAGCCACACACTGGGTGTATTTTTAATGTCACTTTCTGCAGGAGCTTTTACACAAGGAAATTGTTGTAACAATTATTCTCTCTATCCTGGACCCTAGGATAGATATTGATTTTTGAAACCATTAGATGGAGAAGGAATGGATGGGCATATGTAAATGCAAAATGGGATGACAGTCATTTGGGTCTTTATGTAAAGGAGTGATGCATAGATTTTTGGGTGGTTGTGATTTTTGACCCCTCTTTAGAGTATCCTGTAGATTTGGAAAGCTGGTAAACAGGAAGGTTAAACGATTTTTATGGCTATAATTACAAGGCTGATGGGTAGAATTGAGATTAGCAAGCTCAGAAGTAAGGAATATCAACAAGTGATTTCAGAGATACTTTCTTTTGTCATGGATGGCAGCTTTTGTATTTACCTAAAATTTAAACCTAAAATTTAAGATTATTTAGATGTCCAGGAGACAAGGCTGCCATGGTGCACAACTCAGGGGCACAATTCACCAGTGAGACTGCCGAGCAAGCGCAGATGTCTGAGAACTGTGTCCTGTAGTACATTATGGGTCCAAATAATGGAGAGAAGGCATCTGTAAGATGCAATCCAATGATATTAAAAATAGGAAGAAAAATTTCAAAGTGAGAAAATAATTTACTTAAAAAAACTAAAGTTGATTAAAGGTTTTCTCTATCATGATATAATTATGTTTGGATTTGTTTTCTTAAGTGAATGGAAATGAAAAGGTGGAATACATTATGCAATAGAGAGACATCTGATGTAAGTTTTGGTCAGAGGACTAAAAAAAGCCCTGAGCTACTAAGAACAGGCAAGATGAATAATATTGGCTAGAGAAGTCCGGACTCTGATTAATAGGGACAGATACCATGATAGAGAGGGAAAACCAGAGCAAGCTTCACATTTTACCTAACGTCCATATCCTTAAGTGGGTAAGGGACAGGTCTTAAATGTCAATTAGGAAAAAAAAAACAAAAATGTTTAAATTAAAAAGACTCAATTTTACCAGTGACTCCTGAAATCTAAGTGAATGCCAATTCTGTTTATTACACCTGAAATAATTTTTATAATATAACATTCACCATTCATTCATTAACACCATGAGATAGCACTAGGTAGATCATTTTGGAAATGAGGAGATGCGGTATTTTGTCCAAGGTCACAAACTTGGTAATTATCAGAACCAAGTCAAGAATCAAGACCGTCTAGTTTCTAAATCATACGATTTCTTCGTATCCAGCACAGCCTTCCCAGTCCTGAGGGGGCAAATCCTTGGCACATTGCAAACACCCCCTCCTCCAGGGTCCACAGCAGATATTTTTCATCAGTCAGGATCCTCTGATACCCCCTTGGTATCTTTTCAAAATAGCCTTTTGTCAGCTGCTGTCATCTGATTGGAGGAAGGATAGGTGGTGAAAACTGACTGTCTTTTTGCCTTAGACTAGGATGCCTATATCATTTAAAGTCAGGCTAACTTTTTTTCCCTTTTCACTTTCCACTTTGTTGGGATAATGGAACTAGATTGGTCAGCATCATTTGTGCTGAGTTTGCTTTGCACCGCCCTTACCAGCCTGGAGTTTTGCTGGAATGTATGATGCAATGGGGAAATGTTTAGCTCTTAAACAGTATTTCACACATCCTGGAGGGAAACCTGCAAATGGGCAGGGGAGGGCGAGGCAGCACCTTCTAAAATCATTTCCCTTTAAGAGGGACACATTTTCCTTTTAAAGCATCAAATTGTGAACATGGGGCCTGTATCCCCTGAGATTTTATTCTGAATCTTCTTTTAATATAGTGTAAAATAATAACTGTCCATGCTTTGTATCTCTGTCTGAACAGTACCTCCACTGGTATCTTCATTGACAAATGAGTGCTTCTGAAGAATGAGTTTGATTTAAAAATAAGCTAAATAGCAAAACAATGTAATAGGGAATGCAGAGAGAAGAACCAGTGTTTCCACTAGGAACTGAGTCAGCTTTGTTCATTTACATAATGGGAAGACAGTGAGGATCAAATTGAAAACACTTCATGTACTTTATATAAATGCTTATTACAGTTACCATTGCTATTATTTACTAAAATTTCTCTTGTCAAAATTATATAATAATGGGGATAATGATTCTCCTACAAATGCCAGGAGCTAGACAGAGCTGACATTGTCCCCATTATTGAGATGAGGAAACATAGGCTTAGAGACATTAGGTCACCTGGTTAGTAACTGGGGGAGGTGGAGGGAGAATCCAGCTTCTCTGACTGCAAGAGCAGGTATTGTAGCACACCTGATTATAAGAACCACCTGAAACTCTTTTTAAAGTAGAGATCGCTGGGTCCCACGCCTAAGTTTCTGAATCAGCATCTCGTAGAGCGGAATTTGTGTATGTGTTTATTTAGTTCTTCAGATAATGATTAGCCAGTTTTAGGAACCCAACCTGGAGAATCTCTGCTGGAGACCTAATTACTGCTTCAGGAGATTCTCATGCTCCTTCCATTCATACAATACAGAGCAGCTGGATTGAGGAAGGCAGGGCGGGTGGGACCTGTGAGACTACTAGACATGTACAATGGTCATTGGTTCTACCTCATTCTTCTCCTAACATGCTGAAAACCCACAGGCAATTCCTCCCCCGTCCCTGGGTCTCTCTGTTCTTATCTGTAAATTGGGTAGGTTAAATCAGGTATTTTCTTGAGGATTCTTTCCACTCTTGAATCCAAGATTTTATGAAAGTAAATCAGGGACCAATGGCTGATTTTATTTTAGCATGCTCTAATAAATCAAGATGCATGCTAGGTTAGGATCTTTGAGGAATTCCTGAAAATGACATCCCTCTTCCAATTTATGCTCCTTTATCATGGTCCTACTAGAGCAAGCATTCCGGTGTTACATGAGCATACCAAGCTCTTCCTTGCTCTATGAACTTTGCACTATTTGACCTCTCTCATAAAATAGAGTGTGCCCAGATCTTTGCACAGCTGGCTCCTTCTCATCATTAAACTCTCATCTTAACAATCCCCTAATCAGAAACACTTTCCCTGATTACCTTATTCTATGTAGCCCTCCTTCAGTAAGTCTCTGCAAGTTATTCTGTTTTTTTTCCAGAGAATCTACCTCCATAAGAAATGATCATGATGTTATTGATATTTTAATGTGTTTCTTTTTTATCTGATCTATTGGAAATTAAGCTGTGTAGGGACAGGTACCTTCGCCAATGTGTTCTTACTGTCTTGAAGAATCTGGTACACAGTAGGAATTCATTATATATTTGTTGAGTCAGCATTAAATAAGGACAATCTTCTTAAATTTACCTGAATATGTTAATTAACACATTACTCATTCTGACTGACTTTTGTCATTCGGCTAGTTCCTACCTTTCGGTCTTTGGTTGTCCACTGATGTTTAAAGCAGAAGGTCTGGGAACACACATGGGCTTCCTCTGCTATTGTACAACCATATCAGCTTGGCTGGTGTCTCAGCGGAGTGGAATTTTTGGATTGACTCTCTGTGAGGCAGCACAGGGCTACCAGATAGTCAGCTCCTTCTCTCAGGCAATGTGGAGCCTGCCTCTGGTCTGCAAAGCCTCCTCTGTCTTCCAACCACAGCAGACACCTCCATGAGGAAACTTTTATAGTGGGCTGTCAACACATAGAGTTTTCTCCAAATATTTTGTTCCATTTCATTAGGAAAGTGCTGCCTAGCATTGTGATGGAGAAATGCAGTTGTCTGTGCTCTCGAAAGGAGGACGAGGAGGAGGAGGGGAGGATAGGGAGCAGTTTGTCTTCCTGCACAATCCTCCCTGTTTCCATTCACATACCTGAACAATACCCACACGCTCCAATACCCCCATCTTCCTCGGAATTATGGTCTAGACCTTCTCTGGGTTGCTGAGGGACAGAATGGCTCCCACTTTATGTTAGAGTGATTAATGTTTGCTATTTAGAAAACCTCAGTGGCT
>RJWJ010018951.1:0-30926 GCA_004363605.1 Indri indri
TCATATAATAGGGAATTTTGAGTGGGTTGAGAGAGAGAGAAGTAAGCGAGCAAATGTATTTGGGTGGAGGATAAGGGAGCAGTGATGGATACCACGGGGCTTTGACTCACTCTGAGGGGCCACTGGCCAAATAGAGCCACTCGCCAATAGGGAAAGTCAGAGATAGGAGAGGTTTCAATTAGGTGGAAGTGGGTGTCCTAGGTCATCCTAGGAACATGTCTCTGTGTGCCACAGGAAGGTACAGGAAACCTACTCTAGTAAATAGTTAATCTAAAATAATAAAGACCGTCCAGGCAAGGTTCTTTCTCAATATCTCTATAATTTGAGAATTATAGGAATCACTGAATAATCTCCATTATCTCCTGTTTATAATGAGAAATCCATGATCTTCCTTAATTTCTATACCAACAATGATGTGAGATTGTTGGTTATTCTCCCCAAAGGTGCTCTCACTAAGCAGAGGAGCAGAACTGGAGAGAAGCTTATTTCTGGAATATGAGGAGGAATTAAGAGAAAACTATGGGGCAAGTTTCAAAATCCTGTGTGAGTAATTTTAACCAGATCTGGATGCCCATGGTTGAGCCAGGAAGGTTTCTTTAGATTACGTAAATCTATACAAAGCTAATTTCAAGGTTCCTGCTTTCTGTGTTTAGTTTTGCTTTGTTTTAGGGCAACATGCCCTGTTTGGGGAAAAAAAAAATTCCAATAAAAAAATAGGCACTCTGTGATAAAATAGATTCCTCAGGAAATAGAAGCAAATAGATTTCATTCATTTATTCACCCATTCATTCATTTATTGAAACAACCATCTTGAAATGATCCTGGTTTCTCAACCAAATCAGCTGAACATTGTCAAGACTGATTTAGCTGAAATTGCCTCCTGAGCACAGTATGAAAATGCACAGTTACAGTCAGAATATTAACATGTGTTTTGGCATTGTCACTTCTTTTTTTACTGTCTTGTTATGTCCTTATTGCATGCCAGCTCTGGAGAATACCAGGAAAGGTCAGTGCTAACTTTGGGATAGCAGTGATGTCAGAATTCTGTGTGTGTGTGTGTGTGTGTGTGTGTGTGTGTGTGTGTGTGTGTTTTGTGTGTGCCCTTCAGATGAGAAATAGAATTATTACAAGATCTCCATGTTCAGGCGAAGAGTCTCATGACTCAATAGTCTGTATCTAAATCAGCCCCCAAAGTCACAGGGCTCCTGCAAATCCTAGAAATCTCTGCTTAATACTTACTTACCACTGACTTCCTATTTAGGTTCCTGTATGCAGCCCTCTTCTGTTTCAGAAACTAATCGTTTTCCATTATAATTCAGAAATACTCAGGTCCCCAAACGAACCTGAGATTTCAGCTATTCAGCAAAATTTTTATTTGCAAAGCACATGCCTGCTAGCCTGTGCGATTGCAGTTGCCTCTCATATGAATGTTGGCAACATTTCATTGTGGGGGTCAATTATGGTCATTTACTATGATGACATAATAACAACTGCAAAAATGTGAAAGCTAAAGTAGGGTTATTATTACTGTTTGTAAAGTCTGTGTCCCAGATGTTCCTGCCAGGAGATAGAAAAGCTGGAGTGCAGAGATAGCTGACAACAGTGCTAACCATTCAAATCACCACCAGATTGAACAATTTGCAAGACTGGGATGTAACAAGAGGCTAAAGCCGGTATTTGGGTTGTACTGCCTGCCTCACCTTGAACTGCTTTTCCTTCTTGGCATGTCATACAGAAACACCCCTGCACCCTAGACCCAGGAAGAAAGAAAAAGAAGAAATACAGGCAGTGCATTTGCCCAGAGAGATGGGCCAACAGCCAATGTCATTCTCTGATATATAGCCAAGGAGGAATTTATTTTCAACTAGTAGAGGATTGGGGGGCTCATAAAACTGTATAGCTTCAACCCAATGAAATAAGGTTAGTAAAATACATAAACTCTGATACGGCACTGTGAAGTATGCCTCTAGTCACCTGCAATTCACCAATGGCTTTGTGATAGATATTCTCAGTACCTGCCTGTTCCTTGTCAGCCGTGACCAGTGTGTGCCTTTCAGCAAAGTTCACTCCCCTTCCCTCCCCCAGCCTCTTTCTTTTCAACCCTGGGCAGAGGTCTAGTGCTAGGTGAGCAGTGGGCTTGCTGATTGCAAAGATGCTTAGCAGATCCTACAGTAGATGTCCTGAGTGATAGCACTGATAGCAAGCACCAGCATGAGACAAAAGCACACTGCTTGTCAAATAAAAAATACAGCAGTAGTTGAATAGACGAAAAGGTAATAAAAAAAAATCCAGCTCTAAAAAAAAAAAAAAAATCAGCTCTGATGATGCCTGTTTTTTTTAAATGGAGGAAAAAAATCACAGTAGGCAGAAACTCCATTTTTTTTACGCTTCATACTTCTGTCAGTGTGATGTTGAACAAGTGCCATTAATCAAGAGCACTGTTATTCATTAGGCACAGTGATGTACTTGAATTGTTACTTTAGTATCATTGTTCAAAGCCTCTGGAACATCTTTAAATAAGAAGGAAAAAATTTACAGCTATAGTTTACAGCTAGGACTGTAAAAGAACTTTCCTACTATTAACTAAATGTTAAACATGGTAATAATAGTAATAATACCTTGTATTTATACAGTGACTGTCTTCTGAGAAACTCAAAGTACTCAACAAATAGTATGTAGCATATTCATTGTCAACAACATCCTTTTGAAGAAAGCTAGAGGGAGGTCTTATTATTATCCTCCTTGCCATCAGGCCAATAATATATCTTTGTGTTTACAGTTATCTCTGATATGGGGAGGTGGCAGACAGGGAGGGAGGATAGGGAATGGTGTATGTGGTGGCTGTTAAGAGTTCTGCTGTCTTTTGAAGAACTAAGCCAAAACGAATCCCCTTGCTGTGTCGTGGTTGTGAGGGATTTGTATAAACATGACGGTTAAAATAGTCTCTCTGGGCATCAGAAATTAATTATGGCATATTCTAATCAGAATGCACATTCTGAGGAAATTAACTTGATGTACTCTGCCTGCTGGGAGAGAGAAGGGCCCTCAGGCTCTCTGGCAGGTTTTCTGACATCTCAAAGCTGAGATGCTCCTGCAGCTTCTCCCGGCAACTGGTTCCTGGCCCTGCCTACGTACTCACAGCTGATTGGACCAGGGTTGGGCCAATCAGATTCCTTCTCCTGGGCATTTAGAAATGGATTGTGGGGAATCCAGAGAGTCTAATGAATTTCTATACTGGAAAGTGACTTAAAGCCAGGCCTATGATGACTCTGTTTGGCTGATCTAAAAAAGAGACAAAAAAGGAAGAGGAAGAGGGAGAGCTTTGTTTTGGTTCCTGACGGATGCTGTTTCTATCCTAGTCAGAGCAATTTCAGGCTCTATGGCCTGTCCCTGATTCTGTCCAGTAAATATTCATCCAGCTTAAGTATTTGTCTTTTATTCCTAAACAAACATGTCTTTAACTAAGACAGAAAGTATCCCAAGATAAGTGCACTCAGAAAACTTTGCAAGGGTAAAGGACCAGACATCACACACAGAAAAGCCCCTTCAGTTTATTTTATTTGGAGGGTCCGTGGCCCCCACATACCTATAGCCTCTGCGGGGAGTTAAACCCGGAAGAGATCATTTAGTGACTTAACACTCAGCTCTGAAAAGGATAACATTTTGTTTTGTGTTTAATTTGCCCATTTCCCTCTCTTTAAGTCTGATCCTATTTTGTTTATTTCATTATACCCGCTCTGAATAAGTGTTGTTTTTTTAAAGCTACAACTTGAAAAATCTTGGAGAAGACTGACCTGCCTTCATGAATCACTTCAGTCCAATAAGACAGGCACGACAAAAATCTTGACCATCACCACTTGATCCAGACTTTTCAGTCTGAGGTGAACACCAGAAGAAGTATACTGAATTGTTAAGAGAAGTGCTCAAATATTTCACCCCAAAATTCTTGCTCTCCTGCCACAAGTAAAAGAAGCCACAATAATGAAATGAAATGATGTTACAATAATGAAATGAAATGATGTTTATAAAATACAAAGCATTTTGTTGCAGAAAGGAGAGTTCTACATATTTTGGGAAGTGTTTATTATATCAAACCTTTACTACCATGACTCAGATACCCTAGTGAGTATATGACGGTATAGAAATTCAACATACATTTTCCCTAGATGTTTTTTAGTATTTTAAGTTTAATGATTAAGCCACAAAATAGATCCAAATGAAATTAGATGGCCTTGTACATTTTGTTACTAAAATAACAGAAGTGTCTCATAAGGTTGCTTATGAGAAAATTGCTGATGCTAAAGACCATATGACTTAATGGGCAGTGGAGGGACTTGTCTGCACACTCTCATTTTGGAAAGCTTTGCTTGCTACACAATTAAAATTATACGTGAGGATGAAAGGGGCCTGCTGCCATCACAGAGCAGGGCAGCTGTATTCTGAAGTGGCTTCAGCAGGTTATGTGTGCTAACTCACAGCAAACATTTCCAAGGGTCTCCCAGTGGACTGAAACTGCAAGCATAATAAAGCCTCTTGGCCTTGGTGCTGCAACCATTCAGGCTCTCACTGAAAAGACCTGAAACATTAGAAGATGGGAATTTTTAAAATAGAAATGATATAACTCTTTAACAAATGTTTCTATTTATTCATATTCCAAAAACCTTCACTGAGTCTCTGAATTTGAACCCAATTTCCCAAGGAAAGCCTTATAAAGCCATCTTTTTAGGAATTTTGATGGAATTTTATTACTTCTATCATTCATTTATTCTAATCATTCATTCAATAAAATTTTTAAAAAATATTTACTCTGTTTAAGGTAATAATGATACAATGCTGAGCAAAGCTGACTTGGTCCTGTCCTGCTGGAGCAAGGGATCTCCCTATCCCTGTCACTTCAGCCTGTGGTCTCTAATCTCACTAACAAACCATAGTTACGACCACTGAACTTTATTTCTCCTTGTGGTACTACAAATGGATGTAATTTCTTCTTGGAAATCATACTATGTAATATTTAGGATAAATTCTAAACTCACTAGCAAGGCACATAAGACCATTTATAGTGTTGCCACAAACTCAAGTCTTGTAACTTCTCCATCTTCACACTAAACTCTTTGCACTTCTTCCTAGTGAGCCTCTCTCTTTTTTCTCCCATCCTCACTTCCCCTTTGTCCTCTCTCAGCTGTCCACGGTTTGTGTATGATGTCACTGCTATCTAGAATTTCCTTTGGGTTGCTATATGACATACAAAATATATATTATATTGAGTCTATGTGTTTAATGAAGGGATCATCTTGGGTTGAAAGGACCTCTAAGAAGTCTCAAGGGAACCACCTAAAGTGAGGAATGTGAGGAAGATGCTGATGGTGTCAGCCTTGTCATCAAGAGCCAAGGTAGGGGCCTGGTCATCAGGGAAGATGGCCCAGTTCTCCAGATCAGTTGTTAGGCATTTACCACTAGAGCATTGCTCTAACTGTGGGCCAAGTCCTGTAAACCAAAAATGATGAGCTCTGCTATAGGTCAGAGAGAGCTAGCAGTGAAATTCTAATGAAAATCTGGTTCTTCTATGACTAGATATCACTGAGGGAAATGAAGGAAAAGAAGAAGAAATAGCGTTCAAACAGAAATGACTGAATTGCATTAAACTGACAAAGAATTTTTAAAAACAGTTCTGTACTGAATGGAAATAGAAGCACCAGAACATGATGCAATCAGCTAAAGCAATGTAATATGTATGTATTTGTGCATGCACAGCATAGTATATCTGAGTTAAGGTAAGTAAATTTTGACTGTGCTATACTTTTCTCTCTATACTACTGATTTGGACTTAGCCTATGCTCTGTAGTATCGTTATCCACTTATCCCCCCAAATAGATTTAAACTCTGTTTTGTCAAAGATTGTGTTTTGTCTCTTGACATCCTCAGATTTTGATAATGTCCTATACAAAGTAGGTTCTCAATAGAATAATGAGCTGGGTCATATCCATGTCACTGTTACACTAACTGCAGGTTATATGGCATGAGTGTGACTGCATTTGCTTTTCTAGGTTGAGAAAATTTTCTTGAGACGGATGGGCCTTGCATTAAAGGAAAGAAGAAGATGGAAAATCAGGCTGTCCATGATAGATTGCTAGTGTATGAGAAGCTCAACACAGGGCAAGAACAAATGTTTATGGGGACTTTGTCGAAGAGCAAAGAAGATAGGTCTATAGCAAAAGAGAATGACACTATTTTGGGGAAATATGATGGTTGTTTTCATGATATTGAAAACTTTGCAATGTGACCTGGGAACAGAGAGGTTTCTTGGCTTAAGAATGACCAGTGGGACAAAGAATGGGAGATACATTTGGTAAAAACAGTTGGGATGATTAAAAAGAAGAGAAAAAAGAAGTGAGGGCAATCTGTAAGAAAAGGGTGTCTTTTTAAAAAAAATATGCCAGGGACATGCTTTGTGCATAGTGAGTACTAAAAAAATGTATGAATAAATGAGTTTATATGTGAACTGAATATGTAAACTTAAATAATTTAAAATACAGATAAAAACCCATTTTACAGATTAAATGAGTTAATTATATAATGAAGTATAAATAAAAATGAGATACAAAAAGAGTCATAAATATGTTTATGTATAAAATATTGCATGATATCAAAGTTATAGCTACTTCCCTATCAAATATCTGTTGCCTATCACTGAAGTACTAGTTTCATAACTTAACTCATGATCAAAACTATTATTAGTGTTTTTTATTGAATGCCTATTGAACTTCAACATATACTAAGTGCTGTAGAGGACATCAAATAAGACATTGTTCTTTCCCTGTGGGTTCATAACATAACTTGGAAGGAACCACCTTTTCTTTATTTTTAACTTAATGTGTGTTCATGGCTCATCAAAGATTTTAATATCCCAAAGGCCAAAGATGCACTGCACATTTATATTCAGGTTCTGATATTTATATATTGTAATGTGCTGGAATCCATATTACTTTCAGTAACACCGTCTAGTTCTAAAGGGCAAAGTACACAGAATTCCAAATAAGTTCATCTGTTTTTTTCTTCTTCTTCCCTAAAGGAAGGAGTGGAAAATTGCCAATATTCTTAAGGATTTTAGAGCAAGGAACAATGGAATGCCCTTTTTAAATTCTTTATTGCTTTTACTAACTACTCGATATTAAGGACTCTTATTTTCATTATTTCAATAATTATTTCTTAATTTGAAATGAATCTTCCTTTTTAGTCTAATCAGCAGAAACTGTGATCATTAGGAACTGATTAGAAGTGATGTAGAATATCTGTTTTCTTCATTGCTTTTATAGAATCATAGAACCCTAGAATAGAAAGAATCCTAAAAATTATTTATTCCAATAGTCCCCACTACCTGTCTACAGACTTGTTTTCACAAAACATCAAAAACACAAGGACATTTAAAATGAAAATTCCTGAGACTCACCTGTTTTCAAGTAATTGGGTTTTTTTAGGTTTTTTTTATTGCAGCATATTACAGGGGTACAGACGTTTTGGTTATATATATTGCCTTTGCCCCACTCAAGTCAGAGCTTCAAGCATGTCCATCCCCTAAACGGTGCACACCACACCCACACATCTCCTCCTCCCCCTTCCCACCTGCCCGACACCTGATGAATGTTACTACAATATGTGCAAATAAGTGTTGATCAGTTAATATCAATTTGACGGTGAATACATGTGGTACTTGTTTTTTCATTCTTGTGATACTTCACTTAGTAGAATGGGCTCCAGCTCTATCCAGGATAATACAAGAGGTGCTAGATCACTATTGTTTTTTGTGGCTGAGTATAACTGCATGGTATACATATACCACATTTTATTAATCCACTCATGTATTGATGGGCACTTGGGTTGTGCCCATATCTTTGCAATTGTGAATTGTGCTGCTATAAACACTCGAGTGCAGATGTCTTTTTTATAGAATGTCTTTTTTTCCTTTGGGTAGATGTCCAGTAATGGGATTGCTGGATCAAATGCTAGTTCTACTTGTAGCTCTCTGAGGTATCTCTATATTACTTTCCACAGAGGTTGTATTAGTTTGCAGTCCCACCAGCAGTGTCTGAGTGTTCCTATCTCTCCGCATCCATGCCAACATTTATTGTTTTGGGAATTTTTGATAAGGACCATTCTCACTGGAGTTAAGTAGTATCTCATTGTGGTTTTGATTCTCATTTCCCTGATGATTAGAGATGTTGAGCATTTTTCATGTTTCTTGGCCATTAGTCTGTCTTCTTTTAAAAAGTTTCCATTCATGTCCTTTGCCCACTTTTTGATGGGGTTGTTTGATTTTTTTTCTTGCTGATTTTCCTGAGTTCTGTATAGATTCTAGTTATCAGCCTTTTATCAGATGTGTAGCATGTGAACATTTTCTCCCATTCTGTAGGCTGTCTGCTCTAGTAATAGTTTCCTTGGCTGTGCAGAAGCTTTCTAATTTGATCAGGTCCCATTTATTTATTTTTGTTGTTGCTGTGATTGCCTTTGGGGTCTTCTTCATAAATTCTTTGCCTAGGCCAATGTTTATAAGAGTTTTTCTAACACTTTCTTCTAGAATTCTTATAGTTTCATGCCTTAGGTTTAAGTCTGTTATCCACCATGAGTTGATTTTTGTGACAGGTAAGAGGTGTGGATCCTGTTTCGGTCTTCTACATGTGGCTATTCAATTTTCCCAGCACCATTTACTGAATAAGGATTCTTTTACCCAGTGTTTGTTTTTGTCTGTTTTGTCAAAGATTAGATGGCTACATGAGGATGCTTTTATATCTGGGTTCTCAGTTCTGTTCCATTGGTCTCTGTCTCTGTGCTTGTGCCAGTACCATGCTATTTTAGTTATATAGCCTTGTAGTATAGTTTGAAGTCTGGTAAATTGATGCCTCCTAATTTGTTCCTTTGGCTTAAGATTGCTTTTGCTATATGGGGTCTTCTCTGGTTCTATATGAAGCTCATGGGTTGGCAGAATCAACATTGTTAAAATGTCTATACTACCTAAAGTGATCTACAGATTCAATGCAATCCCTATTAAAATATCAACATCATTTTTTGCAGATTGAGACTCACCTGTCTTAAAGTAATTGAATCAGAATCTGCAGAATGGGGTCTAGATACCTGTGACAGAAGGAATTCTGATGAGGAGCCACACTAGGAAACTTAATGATCTAATTGACTATTTTACCATTAAGGCAAGTGGCTCTCAGATGGGCTAAATGCCTTATACCAGGCTTATGGGAGTAGATCTGTCGGAGTTGGAAATATAATCTGAATTTACTTTTTCTTAATCTAGGGCCCTTTTTGATATACCACATGGTTTCCCATAAGAAAGAATTTCTTTTTTTTTATTTCAGAATATTATTGGGGAAAAAATGCTTTGGTTACTTATATTGCCTTTGCACTGCCCAAGTTGGAGCTATAAGCATGCCCAACCCCCAGACATCACACACTGTACACATTAGGTGTGAATTTACTCATCCCTTTCTCACCCCTCCCACCTGCCGGATGCCCTATGAATATTGCTTGCATATGTGCACATAAGTGTTGATCAATTTGTACTAATTTAATGGTGAGTACATGTAGTGCTTGTTTTTCCATTCTTGGGATACTTCACTTAGAACAATGGGCTCTGGCTCTATTCAGGATAGTGCAAGGGGTATTCATCATGTTTTTTTTTTTTACGGCTGAGTAGTACTCTAGACAGTTCTTAGTTCCAGGAATCCTGTGGCAATGTCAATTCAAATCTATTAAAATCCATAATAGAATTCTCTTCAAAGCCAGTTTATAAATTTTGTAAAAAAATCGTACATTTTTTGAACCCAAATGGCTTACCTAGATAGATCTTTCATTCCATTTTACCAAATCTGACTCTGAATGGCATTTGGTTTCATCAAAACTTCAATCTCTCCTCAAAGGATCACCATTGTCTTCAATGAAGGCTATTTAAGAGTGTGTTCTACAGATTCCGAATGGCCAAAATATTTTGAGCAATAGTACATCATTAGAATTAATATCTAGTTTCTGTAAAATACTTATTTTGAAAAAAATAGGCATTTAAAACACTGAATTCTGCCAAAGTTGATTTAAATAACCCTGTCTAGTCATACCTTTGGATTGTTTCACATTTTTTGGTTTTAAAAACACTGTGATGAACATCCCACTACATACATCTATACTAGCTGCATATAGCTATTAAAATTTGAAATGTTTGGATCCAACAATAGGTACAAAGAATCGATGAGAAAAATGGAAGAAATGCTTATTTCTTCACAGATTGGAAGAATGAATATTGTTAAGATGTCAATACTACTCAAATTGATTTATAGGGTCAATGCCATCTCAATCACATTCCAGTAGTGTTTTAGAAAAGAAAATACAAACCTGACTTTAAAATGTATATTGAAATCCAAGGGACCTAGATTGGCCAAAATAAGTCTGAAAAAATGCTACTTATTTCAAGACTTACTATAAAGCTATGGTATTAATAACTAAGACAATGTGGTATTAATATAAGGATAGACATATAAATGGGTGAAATAAAATAGAATATCCAGAAATAGACCCATAAAATAGTTATCAATTGATTTTCCACAAAGGTGCGCAAGTATTTCAACATGGAAAAGATATTCAATAAATGGTCCTAGATCAGTTGGACATCATGTACAATACATTACTTTGAATCTTCACATCTGACACACAAACCAACTCAAAATGAATCAGATAACAAAAAGATAACAGTATAAACCTCTAGAAGAAAATATAAGAGAAGATCTTGGTCACTGGGAAGGTGATGGTTTCTTATATATGAAGAAAACATGAACCATAATAGAAACAAAATTTTTAATTTGTCCCTCATAATAATTAAAATTTCTGATCTTCAAAAGACAACTGTCATTTGATTTTGAAAAGGGGTAAGAGAGAACTTCTATGGGTTACAGAAATGTTGTATATTTTAATTCTGGTACTAGTTGCATGACTTAAAATTTAAACAAAAAACAAAAAAAAATGAAAAGACTACTCACAGACTAGAAGAAAATATTTTTATAATAAAATACATATCTGATTCATATGCAGACTATATAAAGAACTCTTACAACTCAAAAATAATACAGCCCAAGGAAAAGGGCAAATGATTTGAACATACACTTCAACAAAAAAAGATATATGAATGGCCAACAATAGCAGGAAAAAAGCCTCAATTTAATTAGTCATCAGAAAAATATGAATTAAAACCATGAGATGCCCTATATGACCACTAGAATAGCTAAAATTAAATATACTGATAATACAAAATGTTCGCGAAGATACAGAGTAACTGGAGCTCTCATACATTGCTGGTGGGAATGCAAAATGCTACAGAAACTTTGAAAGATGTTCCTTCATTTAGCTGTTTTGGTGGTGGTGGTGTTTTTAGAGATGGGGTCTCACTTTGTTTCCCAGGCTGGAGTGCAATGGTACAATCACAGATCACTGCAGCTTCAAACTCCTGGGCTCAAGGGATTCTCTTGTCTCAGCCTCCCAAGTAGCTGGGACTACAGGCAGATGCCACAACACCTAGCTGAAAACAGTTCTTCAATTTCTTATAACATTAAACATGCACTTACCCGACAACTCAGTAATCCTACTCCTAGATATTTGCCAAAGGTAATGACTTAAAAGTAACAGAAATGTTCTGTCACCCATAAATGTTGTGTATTTTAATTCTGGTAGCAGTTGCATAACCATTAAAATTCATTCAAGTATTTGCTTAAAAAAGGATGAATTTTGTTGTATGTACATTATACTCAATCATAAAAAGTAAATTAAAATGCAAGTGAAAAATTGGAAAAAAACATTTGTGCTATGTATGTCTGAGGTAAAGAGCTATTAAAATCAATACAAAAAGAAGGGTATAGATAAAAGAAATATTTTAATAAAAAATGGGCAAGTGCCATGAATATCCAATACACAGGGCCAATTATATGAACCAAAGGTCAACCCCAATAGTAATCAAATAAAAGCCTAAAATAAGATCAGATTTCTCACTAGAAAATTGGCAAAGATTCAAAAGACGAAATAGTAATATCCAGATAGTTGAGAGTCCTCCCAAGAGGCTTTCTTATATACTTCTTATGGGAATTAAAATGGCATACCCTATCTTGGTGGGAACCTTCACATATACCAAGAACTCTCAAAACTCAGTAATAAGAAAACAAACAACTCATTCTTTTTAGAAAAAATAGGCAAAACCAAGTAATATTTATGGATGGCAAAGCTAAACATGGAAAAAAAGCACAACATCATTACTCATTGGGGAAATGCAAATTAAAACCATAGTAAGACACCATTATGTAACTATTAGAACAGCTAAAATTAAGGCTGACCATATTAAGTGTTGACAAGTATGTGAAAGAACTGAAACTCTCATATATTGCTTGTGGGGATGTGAAATAGCACAATCATGTTGGAAAAGAGTTCAACAGTTTTTTTAAAAGTTAAAATACATCTACCATATGAACTAGCTACAATTACTCAACTCTGTCATTGTTGTGTAAAGCAGCCATAGATAATATGTAAAAAGTTAATGTGGCTATGTTTCAAAAGAACTTTATGAGCAAAAATAGCAGGTAGGCTGGATTTGGCCCATGGACTATAATTTGTCATTTCCTTCAACTCCTGTTTCAAGTACTGCTTTAGCTGTGTTCAAAAAAATTGATCAGGTATGTTTCCATTTTCATTTAGTTAGAAATGCTGTCTAAATTTTTTTCATTTGTTTATTGATCCGTGGTTTTCTTAAAAGAGTACAATTTAATTTTTAAATATTTGGGGATTTTACAGATATCTTTCAGTTATTGATATCTAAGTTAGTTCTCCTGGGGTCAGAGAACACAGTTTGATTTGAATTCTTTTAAATTTATTGAGACTCGTTTTATGGCACAGAAAATAATCTATTTTCGTAAATGTCTGTGTTCATTTGAAAAGAATGTGTATTCTGCCATTGTTGAGCGGAGTGTTTTATAAATATGCATTAGGTCAAGTTGATTGATAGTATTTTTCAAGTCTTCTAAATCCTTATTGATTTTCTGTCTACTTATCCTACAATTATTAAGAGAGGGATATTTAAATCTCTAGCTATAATTATGGATTAGTCCATTTCTTCTTAAAGTTCTATTAGTTTTTGCTTTTTTAAATTTTTAAAAAAGTTTTGTTTTTAATTGACATATAATTATACATATTTATGGGGTACAATATGGTGTTTCAATACATACATTGTGTTACGATCAAGTCAGGCTCATTAACATATCCATCACTTCACATGTTTACTATTTCTTTGTGATGAGAACATGCAAAATTCTCTCTTTTAGCTATTTTGAAATATATAACACATTATTATTAACTGTAGTCACCCTACCGTGCAATAGCACACCAGAACTTACTCCTCCAATCTAACCGTAACTTTGTATCCACTGACAAACCTCTCCCCATTTTCACCTCCCTAGCATCTGGTAACCACTATTCTATTCTCTACTTCTATGAGATCAACTTTTTAAAATTTCACATATAAGTGAGATCATGCAGTATTTGTCTTTCTCTGTCTGGCTTATTTCACTTAACATAATGTCCTCCAGGTTCATCCATGTTGTTGCAAATGACAGGGTTTCCTTCTTTTTTACGGTATTTCTTTTTCTCTGTCTGAAAGACTCTCTAATATTTTTGGTAGTGCGTGTCTACTGATCACAAAATTTTTCCGTTTGAAGACATTCTGAAAACACTCTTTATTCATCTTTTTTGAAAGATTATTTTACTGAGTGTAGAAATCCACAATGATTTTTTAAAAAAATTATTTCAGTACTTTAAAGATATTGCTCCACTCTCTTTCTTGGTTTCATTGTTTCTGACCAGAAATCTGTCATCTTTATGTTTATTCTTCTGTGTGTAACATATCATATCTTTTCTCTCTGTCTCTTTGTCACTGATTTTCAGCAGTTTGATTATGATGTGTGCCTTGGCATAGTTTTCTTCATGTTTCTTGTGCTTGGGGATAATTGAGGTTTTGAAATTTGTGGGTTCATAGCTTTCATCAAATTTGGAACATTTTTGGCTGTTGTGTCTTTTAATATTATTTTTCATTTCCCTCCCTTCCTTTAAGTGCCCCAATTATATGTTTATTAGACTCCTTATTTTTCTTGCAGACCACTGATAATCTGTTAAATTTGTGTGTGTGGGATGGGTGTTCTCTCCCTGTTTCAGTTTGGATAATTTCTATTGCTGTGTCTTAAAGCTCACTCTAATTTTTGCTTTTGCAAAATGCGATTACTGTATTTTTCATTGCACATGTTATAGTTTTCATTTCTATAAGTTCAATTTGTTTGGGTCTTTTTTTTATCTTCCATGTTCGTACTGTACTTGTTCAATTTTTTTCTCTAGGTATCGAACACATACAATACAGTTTGAATAACTGTTTAATGTCTTTGTCTGACAATCCTAACATCTGTGCTAGCTCCTGGTCAGTTTTGGTTCATTCATTTTCTCCTTATTATGGATCATATTTATCTACTTTTTGCATATCTGGAATTTTTTGATCAGATCCAGACATTGTGAATTTTACCTTGTTCAGTGTTGTATGTTTTTTGTTCCTATAAATATTCTTGAGCTTTGCTATTGCATGCAGCTTAGTTACTTGGAACCAGTTTGGTCCTTTTGGATCTTGCTTATAAGATTTGTTTGGCAAGATCAGAGCTCCAATTAGTTTAATGCTTTTTATTCCCTAGTACTGAGGCAAGAACAAGACCTTCTACTCAATACCTCATGAATTATAAAATTTTCCAGTTTGATTGGTAGGAATAGGCAGTATTTCTGGCCCTGTATGAGTGCTGGATACTGCTTCCTCTAATTCTTTCAGTTGGTTCTTTTCTTGGTCTTGAGTAGTTTCTTCACATGCATGTGGTGGTAAGTACTCTGGTGGATGCTGAAGGGGACCCCTCTGCAGCTCTTTGGATTAGTTACTCTGAGAAGCTTTCTCTGTCTGGTATCCTTCCCTGTATAACTGAGCCTCCTTGTCTTCCCAGATTGTCAGCAATACATCTTCAACTCAGGGAGTCCTCTGGGCTTGTTCTTAATAACATTTTATTCATGGGATCTAGTACAGTATTTGAAACATAGGAGATTCCACAGAAATTAGATCAAACAAATTATTTTTGTAAAAAATATGCCTGCTGTTGCCACAACAAATTAGAGGCTTTCCACTTTAGTGAGGCATTCATAGAAATATATCTAGGCCTCTTAGCCTCATAGAATGTTTATAAATCAAATCATCATTGATACCATTGATTTTCCTAAGGAAAATATCAAATCATCCACAATGGGGCATTGGCTTTAAGAGATCACAAGATGAACACCTTTTATATAACTTTTCAATGGTGATAATGCAGGTCACTATAACTATGTATTTGAATTTGTATAAAGGTATGTGCAAATATATAATAAGCAATTATATTGAAAATCCATTATGTCAGTGTTACTTAAATTAATATGTATCAAAACCACCTGGGGAACTGGTTTACACACTAAGAAATTATGATTTCACCAATGCCCTCCAGATACTTTTACTGGGATTAATTCACAGGTCAAATTTAGGCACTCAGTTTCCTCCTGCAAAATGAGGAAAATGGTTATTCTATGCTTCACTCAGTTGTTATGAGACTCAATGAAATAATACAAAGAATGTAATTCAGTGGTTTCATATAATAAATGCTTAAATATTATAAATATTATGCAAAATAGATTCTCCTTGAGGCAAGTTATACATGCACACAGAAGATAATTTGTTGTTTGCCTTTAGAGAGCCAATAATCTACACCTAATCTCTGGAATTTCCTGTTACTCTAACCTACGGTAGTGTCTAATGACAGTTAAATTACTAAGAATTTAGAAAAGTAGAAGTTTTCTATTAACGGATGTAAATGTAAGTAATTGGGGATTAAAACTACAGCAGAAAATAGGCACGTGAGGATAACTGGGAAGTGGGCTGAGTTTAACTATAGGAGTCATACAAAGTATCTTCTTCAAGAAAGTGAGTCACAGGGGGTGTTCTGCTTGGAAGATTTCTTCATAATATTGTGAGAACCTAAGTGATTCTTTTCTCCAGGCACCTGAGAACTTTTAACTTGTTTTATTTCCTTTTATTTCCTTGGGTGGAACTAAGACTCAGATAATAGCAGATATGGGAATATCAGTATTAGAAAAGATCTACTTGTTCTAACACTTACCTAGGAAGCCAGGTTTTTGCTAGCTATGTTAAGTTATAATTCTGTAAAAATGCCTCAGGTGAACTTAAGGTGCAAGTCTCTAAAAGCTCATGTGGGAGCATTAGGTTTCTATTAACAGACTCTAGTCAAGCTATACTTTATTCTCATAATGTACCAGGTAATATAGGTCAGTAATAGAAGTGGGAAAATCCCATGATCACCTAAAAATCAGATCAAGCCTGAAGGCATAACTGTCTAAAAGTGAAAGTATCCACTGTAAAATGTAGCACAAACAATGAGATCCACCTTATTTCTTTATTATTGTCCCATAATATGTATGTCTGGGGGGTGAGTTTATTCATTAAGAACCACCCCTCTGTAATGTATTAAGATCTTAGAAGGTGTAGTTCACAACTTTGCATAAGACATGATGGGAATTTCAATAGAAAAAGAGCAGTACATCTCCCAAATGTCCAACAAATTAAAAAAGAAAACTCAAAATTCCTTAGCAGTACCTTAGCTATATCTTAAACAAACAAATGAAAGATTCACTCGTTGCCTCAGATACGAAGGCTTTACAATCTACATTTAAGCATATTCAGGATGCATTATTTAGTAAAATAAGTTATTATGAAAAAAATATAGATCTAATGTTCAAAGATCCAAAACACAATATTGTATGCTTGCTATTTTCAATGATAGATTTATTAGTATCAACAAGAGTAATTTTACCTGCTAGTAATTAACCCCCAAGGCACCTCCCAAATTTGTGATATTGTATGTTAATACATGCAAATGTGCTTTTTAGTTTGATTAATGACGTGTAGAATCAATTGTTCTATGTCCAAAGATCAAGCTATATAATTAACAGAAAAAAATCATCTGATGGAATTGAGGCATCACAGGGGCACTTACTGTGTAGATTGTGTATGTGTGTAGATTGTAGGAGGAAAATGTTTTACTGAAATAAAGGTAAGAAAATGATTGCACTAGCTACAAAAGCTGAAATTGTGTTTGATTTTCAAAACAACTTTCATTTTAATAAGAGTGATGTTAGATATTTTTTCCACACCATTTACCTAGCTCTTCTCTTTATTCAATTATTTTGCAGTGATAAGTCAAATACCATTTAGTTTACTAAGGTTTGTGTAGAATCATTTGTTGAAATCAAAAGTGATTTATGGCATAAAAAATTCTGTGTACTTGGTATAATTAATTATATTTATAGCAGACAGTAAATATTTCTGTACATACTAATTATACTTTAGCTATTATACCTGAGAACACATAGATTGACTTAAATATTAATAGCATAGAAGGAAAGGACATCATTGTTAGTAAAGTTAGAACATGGAACTAACAACATCCATTTTTCAAAAGACATAAAAACAAAGTATTTTTGTGTTAAATGATTTGAATATATATACATATACATCTGTATACGTATGTATACATATAAATGTTCATATATGTATGTGTGTATGTGTTCATATACAGGTGTATCTGTGTGTCTGTGTGTGTATGTGTGTGTGTGTATATATACAGAGAAAGAGAGGGAGAGAAAGAGCCTGCTTCTGCTTCAATTTTACCTAATAAACCAATTCCCACTTTTAAAAAATTATGCATCTTTTGGAGATATAGTATTTTATTGGATTATTTAACCCAGTCTATAAAGTCCAAGTTTTTTTCCCACAGATGTTTGTGCTAAGTGCTTAAATACCAGTGTTCAGTTTGAAGCAATCACGAATAGTGGTTGGTAGCTTGTGAGTATATGTATTTTCTTCCTTCCTTCCTGAGGAGGTTATTCTGTGCACCTCAAACACATTCGACATCAGGCCTATGGAGAAATCATCATTGTAAGCAGGGTGGATTTAACAGTAGCTTCTTCACAGGTTTACATGTTTAATTAGCTGACAGAACAGATGAAACAGTAGGGGCTGAAGACTTGCAAGGGAAAATAACGTGAAAGTATAGTACAGTTCTTATTGTGTCAAGCACTATTAATAACAAAAATGCAGATGAGAATTAACTGTGACTTTTTCATTTTTCAAAAAATACAAATTCCATAATTCACCTGGTTATAATAAATTGCAGATCCCACAAAACACTCACTCAGTAATAAAATTGCTCTAGTTTCAGACAGTTTATCCGAGTTCAGGTCAGTGAAGACACATGGAAAAATAGGGATAGGGTCGTGGCCCTGTAGGTAGTGAATGAAACCGAGATTAATGTAGTCTAGCTTTAGCCCTCATTTTATGTTTTAAATATGTAAACGGGAGCTCAGGAAATAGTTTTTACATGTTATACTCTTTGTTGTATCCCAGATATTATGTATTTCTTTTGATTTTTAATGAAACTCTCTTGTATTTTAAAAATATACATATTCAAGATAGTGCTTTTACATGTATGTGTATGTGTTTTTTTATAGGAAATAACCACGCAAATATATAATGTTAATAGCTTACATATATATTATTGAAACATGAAAATCTTTTAAAATCAATACTGTTACAGTTTGCTACCATAAAAAATATGAGCTATAACAAAAACTTATTTAGGAAAATATTTTACTAGTTTAAGCACTGAGTTCACTGTTAAATTTTACATGGTGATTATCAGTAACGGTAAAAATGAACTGTGCCAAATTCAGAATCTCTTTAAATCTCTTGGATTAAAGCCAGGTGGATGTTTAATTTCTTTTCAGATTTTTTAAAAAAGGAAAATAAATGAAAAAGGGAAGATCCTTATTTTAAGAGGAAAAATGGCTTTGAAGATATCATAGCAAAGGTTCTGGGGATTCTTGGATATCAAACAGCTTATGAAATAGAATTTTTGAGGCACTAAATGCAAATAATTGCAAAAAATGTAAATTTGGACATGACTAACTTTAATATGAAGTGCTTGGAAAACTATATGATAACTGTTGCAGGCTCAAAAGCAGGTGGCAAATGGGCAAACACTTCTCTGAATCCCAAATAACAATTATATATTAACTTATATTAGCTGCTCCTTAAGATGGTCAAATCATGCATTTGGGTTTTCTGCCTTGTACTTCCTCGTACCTGTGGTAGGACCAGCAAGTCCCATTGGCCATGAGGTTTTCATAGTTGGAGCATCCGGACTTTGCCTGATCTGGAATCCTAAGCGCCCCCAGACCTTTCGACCTGAGTACCACAATAGAGTGGCCAAAATTCCTTCATCCAGAAAGCTTATCAAAAGCCCTTCTAGGCCTGCAGATGCTGGTCCACCAACGAAAACGCAAAAGATTTGAATACATTTCAAGCCTTTGGATGAAAAGGGTCATTTGAGGGAAAAATCAATATTCTAAGACCAGCCCTATTCAGACTAGAGCTAGATAACCTGCACTCACATGGCTAGCAGGAGTCTAGGGTTTCCAGAATCAATGTGGAAACTTGGCGTGTGGCCAGAGTAGCCCTGTTGCATATACCAATTAGTATGCATGCCTTAGTATTAGATATGGTTGCATAGTTAATTTCCCTTTTGAATTAATTCGAAGAAGAGATGGCAGGCACATTTATTAAAGTTCTGGGCATCAGTTAAAGGCTAAAGCCCCTCTCCATAGGAAAATCATAAGCTTCTTGAAGGTCTGGGTGCGGGAGAGTGCCTGAACCTCAAAAGAAGAATTGCTATCAGCAGATGGCTACTACTGTTATTAATATTTTAGTCTGAAAGTGGTGCCCTTCCCCAGTAATATGTCTGGCTTGGTTTAATGTGCCCTTTTGGGATGAAGTCACCTCTGAAACATGGCAAAACTGGCTTTTACTTTGGGACTAAGTTCCTCCAGTAACTTAGGCTCTTGGGGGACATAATCAATAATTTAGTTTCACAATTTTATGACTAGTGCAATCTTTGATAAAGAAAGGTACAATAATAATAGCAGCATTTACTGAGTATGCTCCGATAGGTGCTTTATATAGTTTACCTCATTTAATCCTCACAGCTCTCTGAAGTACGACAATTCCTGTCCCCATTTTACAGGTGAGGTTAAATAATTTGCTCAAGGCCACAGAGCTAGAGTGGTAAATCCAGGACTGGATACCATGAAATCTGACTCCAAGCCCTATGACCTCAGTAACCACAACAGGGAAGTCATCTCTTCATGCTTCTTTTGGTTGTCTTAATTCTGCTCTCCACATTTCAAGTGGGTAGGACTCTTCGAAAGACTACGTCCTATCTTTTCCCTTAATTCTCTGCTCTCCTTCATCTTCTCATTTTCTGTTTTAAGATACCCTCTCTTATATTCTTTTCTTATAACTTCTCAGAAAAGTCCTGACAGAGACACTAGATGGGGGAGTGGGTGTGGGGAGTTGCTGATGCTATTTAGATGGACACCGAGAGAGGTGGAGTCTGATTTTTTAATTATGGGGATTATTGCAGTTTTCTTTTCATCCCACTTTAATCTTCCACTAAATGGTGACGGTATCAACACAGAACCACTTCTGAATAACTGTTCATCTGTAAGATCTAAGAGAGGCAGGTCAAGAATAAGTGAGAATGAGTTTGAAAAGACAAGTTTGCATATAGGACAGGAGAGGCGAAGAAGCTATATAACTGCCGCATGAATTAAGTTTGTCCAACTGTTTCTATTAAAGAAGTATTGCCTTCTATTTTGTTTCCTGTGCTTCTTCTCTTACTTAGAAACATTTGTAAATATTTACCTTTAAATAAACTTTTAAGATATAAATGTAATGGAAAAATATTTAAAGTAAAAATTTAAAGTTACCTAGCAGTGTAATACTACCTAGGCATTTCTATTACATTAAATAACTAAATAATAATTATTTGATCTTTGCAGCCAGTAAATCATCATGAACTCAGTTTTTATCAAAAACAGACCAAATAATTGAAAGGCAAGACAAACGCATGATTTGAAGTACAGAACAATTGATATTTGAGTAACTTTATTTCAGAGAGAAGGTTCGCTTTAATTAAAATAATTTAACACCATTAACATTTTATTCTTCAAAACGGTCTATATGGTAAGCATTGTCCTTATTTAGAAATCAGGAGAATAAAACGGGCTATGTTTTATTCAGGATCTCAAAGTAAACCCATAAAATAAGCCATTTTTACACTAAAAAAATTAAATGGAAAATTGGAACAATCATCCATATAATAAAATCCCAAACTACCATTTTTTGCATTGATTGCATTTTGTTCAAATGAAGGTTTTTTTTTTTTTTTTTCCTTAAGAGCAAATTCTTAAAATAAGTTTGTTTTTTTTTTTTCTCTTTAAGAATGGCATTATTTAGCTGTGGAACAGTAAGGAGGCTTTAGACTGACTCACATAACATTTCTTTTGGAATGTCTATTTACAGAAAGTAATAAAGGAAAAAAATCACAGCATGGCAGCTATGTTAATGACTGATAAAAAATAATTTAGAAGACATTTTTTTTCTGTATACATTAACCCTCAAAACAACTAGATTAAATAGCTGCTTTTGATAACTATACTTTCCAAAATTTTCCAAAAATGAATTCAAATGTCCAAACTTGAAAACTATACTTCACAGCATTTACAACAAATGAATAAATTATTCTAAGATTTATTTAATAACAAATTGGTTTTCAAAAAAGGTTTTTAAACAGAAATGCAGAAATTAAATACAAAAACTAGAAGTGTATCTGTAAGTGCCACTGAGAATAAGATGCGAATATACATTATCATTTGCAAAACCATACACATCTCTTTTCTCTATAAAGGGACCAGAGAATAGAAACTATAGCTTATCCCTTTACCCTCCTATTTGCTTCTTAAAAAGAAAATCTAACTTCTTTGTTTCCTAACATGCAATGTGAAAACACAATACTATGTGATTTTCCTGCAGAAACTATTTCCTTTTCTTAAATCACAGCATGATCTTAGAAGCCTCACTTGTTCTTAACTTTCTATTTTGGCACATGAGCAATTCAAGGAAAAAGAATTGTGTGGTTTTTTTTCTCTCTCTTTCTGTTTCTTTTTTCTCCTCCTGAGGAAAGGGTGAATTGGCTTGAAGCTGTGAGATGAACTTGAACACATCATGACAACTGTTAGAATTAGTAAGTTGCTGTGATGACCCCCTGCCAGCTGGTGTCATTTGGAGTATGGGTGCCAGAGAAGTTACAATGGGTATAGGCACCCTCTTGCATAAAAAAGAGAACATTATAAAACAAACACATTAATGGGCCAAAACGTGAAATCCAAAAAAGTAAATTAGCTGGGAAACAAAGCAGATGGACTCTGGCAGCTTAGCTCTTTTCTTCATCAGAGGTTTCTTGTTGAACATTATTTGGATAAATGTAATGATGTAGTGAATAAGCACGATTCTGGTGACTACCAAACACTGTTGTTAGTTCACCATTTTGGAAAATATTCACTAAACTAATGTGGGACTGGTTGACATGATGTGCTCGAATTTGCCCAGGATAAAGAGTAATGGGTGCAAACTTAAGTTCAGATGGCAATCATAGGTATGGAGAATTAGGTGTAATTAGTATTTAGTCCATAAAACTTGTTTAAGTCATTAATAGCTTGCCCTTTGGTATAAGAATTTTCCATATCACACAAAATTGCTTTGATGCCTGTGCTTCAAAAAAGCACTGTCCTATATGGAAAAGTACCCGACATCTGTATTTTCTTGCTAAGATCCAGATTGGATCAAATGCAAAGTTTATTTGAAAAACATAAGATATGAAATGGTCCTTTTTATGTATTGTAATTGGAAGCATTCATTAGATAGCATGAAGAAACCAGAATCAGAGAACTGCACAAATAGATTTTGTTTTCAAACAGAAATAATAATGTCCATCATTTCTGTTGTTGGCAATTGTAAGTAGAAAAAAGTTGGCTCTCTATTGATCATTTCAATAGAGCACAAAGTAACAGTTACACTATTCTTATACTGTCAAGAAAAAGGCCTTTCATAAAAAACGTCTTTTTTATTCTTGCTACATACTCCAGATATGAACTAGGTATTAACAAAAAATATCATCCCAAATTATGCAGATGGTAAATGCTTCTCCAGAAAACACCAGTTTGATGTAAATTGCTCTCAAATGTCCAGGTGCTTAAAATTATTATTGGTAACATAATCAATGATTGGCATATAAAGATGTGTTTTGCACCTCATTTCTTTAAAAAAAAAAAAGCACCTACTTTTTAATAACCATTTTATATATTCAGGCACAGAGGCGTACCAAGACAAAAAGCCAGCATTTGTGTTGCTCAGAACTGCTTCAACATGTTTAGAAGTAAAGTCAAGGTAATTGGGAATAATTTTCAAATCTATCTACATGATTATGGTACTGGAATCATTCTTTTAAGACAGCCAGTCAACTTTTACTCACCGAGGCTCTTGCTACCACTCTGCCTGTTCTTTGATTGAGGCGGAGGTGGGATCAGAATTGTCCAAGCTCTAAGTTCACTAACCTCTTAAGTTTAGCTCTCAAAGAAGCACAAGGAACTGATAGTTTATCATCTAAGTAGGTACAGGCACTCATGACTCAAACACAAACCTGGAAGCCACTTTCTCTGGAGGATGTGGTACAGACCCAGGAGATCTGCTATGAAGTGGCAATGGGTCTCTATTAATGACCGGAGGGCAGGACGGGGAATTCAGCAGCAGATGAGCATGGTATCAAAGGGCAGACAGGAGAAGTCTGTAAGGGAATTCTGTACCTTGTCGTTGATCTGAAAGTGTATACAGACCATTTGCATGTAGTAGATCACAGCAATTGTTCAAAGATTGACTTCAGTGCCAAGGACATTAATGAGAGCCAGCAAGGGTTTCATTCTGGAAGAACTATGCTGTAGGCAATGACAGAGATGGTTGCCCGGATAGAGGAAATAAGACAGAAAACATGTGACCAAACTAAAGTAGAAGATCAGAGCTGGTAGGGGAGAGTGTGCTTTCTCAGAGGGGTAGACTAAAACTTTATAAATTCAATCCTCTCTGCCTCCTGGCCCAGATTGGCCCTCACAAGTACACCAGGAAGAGCAGGCACAATCAAATGACACCCTTCCTGAGAGAGGAAGGATTCAGAATCTGGAAGTCTGAGAAATATGCTCTGAAGCACACTGAAGGTGAAAAAAGGGAAGAGTTGACTTTGCAAAAAAACTGTCTTGCTTCCAACTGGCATCTCTTAATGGGTTCCTTCATAGACTATACAAGTTTCACTTCAGAGGAAGTATTAACGGCAGACAAGAACACCAGTAAAGTTCACTGGCATCTATTTTATGGAAAACCAAATTTCATTAGTCATAAGGGGTCACGAAGAGGAAAAGCAAATGAAAGGATCTCTGCCCTCCAGAAATTTTAAATCTAATGCCTGCGAAGAAAGCAATACTGAGGTCTCCTCCATGTGGAAGGAGTCAAAAGCTAATCACAGATGTTATATGGAGCTGGAAATCTCTAACTGTGCTATAAATAGTAACTTTGGGACTGTGGTGTCAGAAGGATAGTCCAATCCAGGGCTCTAAGAACCAATTCAGTACCTGTATACAATGCAACAAGCCATATTTTAATACAGCAATGCTTAGCAGTTGCTAAACTATTGTGAAAACAAACAAATAAATTACAAAATACAGATGAATAAGAAGGAAAAATCAAAGGAAATCAAAAGTGGGGAGACAGGAAAATAGTAAAACCAGATCTGTAAGCAGCACAGGAAATTGTTTTCTATATAACTGTCAGAAGAGACCAGAGAAAGTGGGGTAGGTACCATCTGCAAGCTCCAGATGACCCTCCTGTATCCTCTCTTCAGGATAAGTCCAATATTCTAGGGAAAGTATGTTTCCACATTCCCACTCTTTATTCTCAAATTTTGTCTTAATCACTGAATAAGTGTGCTTGTTATTTCAGCATTTTAGGAAAGCAAAGATCTATCTTATTTTGCTGTTGAACATTTTCTCAAACTACCCAACATTCTTTTTCTGAACTGAATGTGCCACAGAAATCTATAAATTACAGTAATCAGAAATGGAGTTTTATAGAGTTTTTTTTCCTGAGCTATTAAAAAGATTCATCATTAGATTCTTATTGAAAGCAAAAGAGATATGACCCCAAGGACTGCAGCCAAATTTGGAGGAAGAACTCACTAAAAAAAAAAACCTTTTTGTTTAAGAAGTAAAGCTTGGAAGAACTAATTTCTAAGTTCTAAGCCATGATATAATATACAAATAAGACATAATATACGAACTATGTGGTGAAAATATAACCTCAAAGAATAATTTCAGAGCAACAAAAATTAAAAACAATGATTTTTTGAGAGAGAAAACCAGTGATTGAATGAGAAACTGTAGTCAATCTTAAAATTCCTTAGTAATGTAATATGATACATAAGAAAAAAATCAATTAGCCACACAAAAGACAATATAATCATCAGTCAGAGAGTAATGCTGCTCATAACTTGTGCTTAATACAGTTCTTTATGGTCATAACCTTTATGATTTCTTATTGGGCATCTTCCAGAGATGGTGGGCAGTAGATGTTTCTGAAACTTAAGACATTGCATCCAGGTTAACACCCTGAGAAGACATCACAGCTGAATGAAGATTGAGTAACCTGAATTCACTTTAATCTTCTCCACTGAAATAATTAGTTCAGAATGGCAAGACACATTCAGTTATGAACAAATATTCTAGAGTACACCTATCGACATTGCTAAGCATGGCTAAGAATTATTATATACCAAGCATTAGTATATCAAGTAGCCTTTTCACTGTGATAAATTGCACTCAAGAAATAGTAGCAGAATTTTCAGAAGGGAAAAATATATTTCATAAATGCATGGTCTTTATTAACAATAGAGAAATTCAATGTGAAAAAAGATCACAAACTGAATTTGGCACATACATAATTCTGCATAATTGAAAATGCTATTTAATTTTTAAATAAAATACTGATGTATAAAAACTGTTAATAAAATTATCGTCTGACTAACCTTACTAGTTTACTTTTAGATCTAAATCCCTCATCAAAGGAAAGTTTTTTTTCAAACCCTTGGAAAACACTTGAGCATTAGTACACATGCTTTACTTTAAAAACAAAATTTTAAATTTGGATGCATATATGTTGATACATTATATATATATCCATATATATAACTGTTCATATTATGGGACTCTAAATTTGTGTGGTTCTGGACCTGACATTTTTCTTTAATTTGAACTTACCTAAATTAAAAATAGAATTCACAAATGTAGTGATTCAGTGTTATCTGAAGGATATTAAATATTAGTCTGTATGTTAAGATTTATCTTAAATCTTACCTATCATGCACATAAACAAGGACAGCTTGTTACTCAGAAGGCCTGTATTCAAAGGGGTTGTGACCATGAAGTTTTTAAGTTGTGTTCAATGCAGAGGTGCAAGAGACTGTGATCTTGTAAAGGAGTGACAAGTAGATACTCTAGTTATGATTACAGGGCAGTGTGACCAACCAAACAGTAATCAAAATCAAATGTTTCAAAGCAGTCATCTTGCTGGGTATTAAATACTCATTTCAGTGATGGTACCATTGCTCAAACCAGTGCTGGATGTCCTCTTTTGATAATCGCCTTCAAAAGCCACTGTCCACTCTTTTGAACATTTTATATAACACAAAATCTTTGCCCTATAAAGGAAGATCTGACTTTGGGAAACTGATATGGAGTTAAGTCCAGTGAACATGAATATTTCTGCTTTGGATTTTAAAATGAAGTGTGACTATAAAATAAGAATTTTTTTCTAGCAGCTAATAAACTCACTTTGAAGGCAATTCCAAAAGAAGAGTTTGATAAATGTTTCGAGCACTGGGGAGGGAGGAGGGCATTGGCTTCAATGAAACGTGTATAGACTGTTAAAATAACTGCTATAAAAAACACCATCCAAAATGTCTCATTGCTTCATGGTCAATAACTTTGTAAGAAGTAACAGAGGAAGAATGTTCCTATGACTTTCCTATTAAATCTATGAAATCTGACTTTCCTATGAAATCCCCAATGGGACCTAGGACTTTAACATGTAGACTGAATGTGAGGCGATTTGACTTCTCAAATTTTCCTTCTAAAAAGTAGTTTGGCATCTCAGATTTGTCTTAACAGATGTTTATAATTTTCCTATGCTGAGTGAGAAAATCAGTGCATTTGCTCTGTGAACATGGGCTGAGCATGATCTGGAAGGCCTTATCGGGTCAAAAGAAAGGCTTTATTTTCTATACACAAACATCTCTTGGATATTCTGATGAAACTGAAGAGAATCCTATTAATAGTTTATTTTTACCCCAAGGAATCTTAGCAAAGCTATAGCTGAGTATATCCAAATATTTTCATGTGAAAACTCCAGGGAGAAAGTCAAGCAATCTTAAAATTTTACAAAGTTCTAGGTGAAATATTGTAAAATCTCCCGTCCTGGGAAATTAAGTTTTCTTAAATCTTTCAAAAATAGAATTTGGATAAAAGTAAGTTTCTGAAAGAGAAGAACCCTAATGTAGAAAATGCTATATTGGGTATGCAACCAACTTCGGAAATGACAATTGAAATATTTTGGCAAAATTTGTTCTACTGAATCTACCACAAATAAGCATTGTAAGTTAGATGTGTTTGAAAAGAGATGATTAAAATCTTACTACCAACTCAATTTTAAAAATCCAATATCCATTTCATTGAAATAAAATTTCTCTTAACATAATAACAATATTACTTCAACTTATGTGAGAATTAACTTTTCCTTCTCTCCCCACCAAAATAACATGAATATGACACATAGCACTAGAGCAAGAATCATATTTAATCCAACACAAACTATTTTGGGGACTAGATGTTAATAGCATTTAGTATTTTCGGCATGGTTACTCAATTTGAAACAATTCTTTAATTTTTATTTTGATGTCAGATTCATGGGACTGTTTAAGATGATGTTTTTCTCACATAGAAGGAAATAACACTTTGCATATACATCATTATAATTTTGCAAGTTGGCCTTGAGAGGTTTTGGAAGACACAAGAGAAAACGTATTTTTCTTTAACACTTTGACAAATGAGTTGTTCAAGCAAAAAAAAAAAAAAAAATTCATGCGATTGTGCATAGAGAATAAACTTTTATGAAATAGGATGCTGTGTTTTCAACAATTTTAAAAGGTTGATATGATAAGGTAAAATATGTACCACTTTTCTTTCTTATTATATCTCTAATACAAATTGATTTAAATAATTTTATATATTGTTAAAAGTGCTAAATAAGCAACAATTTAAGTAGAGTGGATAGTTGTTTATAAATATGTAAACATATGAAATTCTAGTCAGAGATCATGAAACCTTACTAAGAGATTATATTATATGTAGTTTGATTGCAAAATGCCACATAATAAAAGGGCAACATAGAATTAAATTTCAATTTTAAAGAAAGTGATAGGGATTAGAATTATCATTATATTTTAGTGTTGAAGCCAAAATAATTTCTGACTTGTTTGCAGTCTTTAAATGTGATATAAGAGAGAGCATTCAGCAAAGGCACTTCCAACTATATAACAGTATGAATATTTGAGATACCTTAAGTATTATTAGTTAATTCTCATATATGGGAGAGGGTACTGAACAAAATTTTGATATTTTTTGTTACTATGATGGTTTATTATTAAATAAAATTATTTCAATATAATTTTCCCAGACAATTTTAAGAGTTAAAATTACTGCATTTTTAAAAATGGAAAACAGAAAATGTCCTTTTGGACATTAAAAAATAGTATTATTGCAACTTAAATGGTCAGTTATTTTACATTCTAGCTACCTGCTTAAGATAGAGGACAGTGTAAAATTGCCAACTGATGATCGAATTAAAAATTTATCATACATTAAGAGAATAATTCTCAAGTTTCTTTTAGGAAACACAAATCAGTAAAGGAACTGAACTAATCAGTATAAAATTAACAGGTAACACTTGCTCAGAAAAAAATTAAATCTAATGAAAATAAAATTAGCAACAGATTTTGTCATTTAATTATCCATATCAGTTAACATATGAAAATTTAAAATTTTTGAACTGGCTTGCAGCATTTATAAATATATATGCACAACATCATACTTTAAAAAGAAACTGTCATCCAACACAGCTTGACAACTTTTTTGTTAGTTAACTGTTCCACTCAAAGTGTTTTAAAATAATAATTAGATGTATTGATTTAAGTCCTTGGCATAAGTTAATAAGTTTAAATTTTCATTTACAGTATAGCATTAGGAAGGTGTGGAAATAAATATATAAAAACCAAATTTATAAATTATAATAATTGATGCCGGATGTTTAAAAATGTTTAAAGAATGTAATGCCTAATTTTAAAGTTTAAGCTAAAAAATCTAGAAGACTCCACGAATGGATGATATTGATTAACAATAAGAAAGTTTTGAGTAAGTTTTTTATAATTTAATAATAAAACTTAGTTTATAAATGCAATTTAAAATGTTAAAAACTGTGTAATAAGTTACAATATGAAGAAATAAAATTTTGCCTAAAAAACAAAATAATTCTATACTGTTCTTATTTTCTATGCTTCTTACATCCAACTTAAAAATTTTATTTCCTGTATATATTTTGGAGAATCATGATTCAGAGATGATTTTAATAAGAAGGTAAAACCTTTTGCCTTTGTTCCTATGTTTTATATTTTGAAAGGCAAATTATTAATGTTTTATTTTCAAGTGGTTACCACTGTTTTTACCCATTAAGCAGAAAAGAGTTCACCAAGATAAATTTGATATTTAAATTTCTGTTTCTATTTTGTATAAGCCTTGATTCCTATAGTCTTGAGACTATAGTTGCTAGAAATTTTTTTCAAATGTCATTTTCATTGCATATCATGCTACCCCTACAAATAATTATTTCTCTAAACTGGAAATTATTTATCTTTGATATTAAGCTAATAATTTTAGTATCTGGTCCTTTTAACTATTATTGTTTTCAATGTGGCACCAACTGCCTTTTTTTTTTTAACCAAGCAATTACCATTTCTAGTACAAAAAATGTTATTTTTACACCTGAATATTTTCTTTCTCTTTTTCATCCTTCTTTCCTCCCTCTTTCCTTCCTTCTTTCTTTCCCATTTCTTTCCTTCCCTTTGTGTCTTCTTTTCTTTTTGGGGGATAAAGTTATTGAATCAAATAGCTGTCTAGAGGGAGAGAAAATGTTATTACCTATAGTCAACTGGCAAGAAAAATGAAAACCTTATCACATAAGAAGTATTTAAAGTAAACAAATTTGCTCAGAGGAAGGCCTGAAAACAAGGAGTAGAAGTTGCAGTCTGGCACATAAGCTTAAGTCTTATTTGGGAATTTTTTGGTGGAATGTCTTTCTAAAATGCAGTCTGTTGATTTATAAATAATAATAATAAAAAAAGGCTGACAGTTAATTAGCACAGAGTCTTATTACAGAAGTCTCCTCTAAAGCAGACATATTCAAGTTATACTGAGGTGATTGTCATAAAGAGGTTGTTTGCTGTGGTGCTCACAGATGGCAGAAAAGACAGCCCAGGAACGCAAACAGCCTGATAATCAAGATAGCCTCAAAATATGGGTGAGTTCTCAACTCTGATTCTGGCAGCAGTCTCTTTTCAAATATCTTGGGTTGTTATGTCCAAGTAGTTTACTTAAAGCAGCCTTGTCATCAAAGGGGTCCCAGAGTCAAGAATAATTATGATAATTACCCCGAATTGCTCCCCCCC
>RJWJ010018952.1:0-30910 GCA_004363605.1 Indri indri
GATCCGCCCGCCTCGGCCTCCCAGAGTGCTAGGATTACAGGCGTGAGCCACCGCGCCCGGCCTCTATATAGATTTTTAATTGTCCAAGTAATTTCTTTCTATTTTTAGTAGAGACGGGGTCTCGCTCTTGCTCAGGCTGGTCTCGAACTCCTGAGCTCAAATGATCCGCCCACCTCGGCCTCCCAGAGTGCTAGGATTACAGGCATGAGCCACCGTGCCCAGCCGCCTTCTAACTTTTAAAAGTTACTTTTTCAGCCTTAAAAAGTTTACTCTGGCTGTTATACAGAAAGTAGAATGGAGGAGACAAAGGCGAAATCAGGGAGACTAGTTAGGAACCTATTATGTGCTGAAAAATGGTGGTTCCCTAAACTAGAATGTAAAGTAGAGAAGTGATCCATTTCTGGATACATTTCAATAGTAAAATGGTTGTTCTTAACAGAGATGAATTAAGGTGGCTTAAATGTTATTTTGGCTTGAGCAACTAGTTTGGAGTTGCCTTAATGGGGAAGACATGTTTATGGGAAGATTGGGAGTTTGGTTTCAAACATAGTGACGTGTTAAGATGTCTGCTAGACACCAAGGGGCCATGTGAGGAAGGTAGTTGAATCAATATGTGTCCCTCTCTCTGCTTCTACAGCTCACTGACCAGGCTTGGCTCCCAGCTGGGGTTCGAGTGCCCCTTCATCAAGTACCCTATACGGTGAAGGGCTGTTTCCGCTTTTTGCCTCCAGCCCAGGTCACTGTTGTGGGCAGCTACCTTTTGGGCACCTGCATCCGGCCAGACATCAATGTGGATGTGGCATTGACCATGCCCAGGGTAAGGTCCAGGGTTTGGTGAATAGAGGGGCCCACTACTTAAACATCTATAGATCCCTCTCTCTTATCTGCCACTTGCCAGTGGGTTGAAATCTGAATTCTAAGTCAAAAGAGCAGAAGACGACTGCATTCATTCTGAGGGCAGCTTACATGGGCCCTTGGGCCAGTTGCTGTCCTTTTGGAGCTTTGCCATTCTTATCTGAGAATTGAGTATGGTGTTGTTCACCCTGGCTCAGGCACTTCTATCTGTAGAGACGCCCTGGGACTCTCACCTAGGCTTCATCTTGGCCCGAGCTCTACAAGCACTTACATGCCTGGTCATCTCTCTTATCCTCTGTCCTCTCCAGGAAATCCTACAGGACAAGGATGGGCTGAACCAGCGCTACTTCCGCAAGCGTGCCCTCTACCTGGCTCACTTGGCTCACCACCTAGCCCAAGATCCCCTCTTCGGCAGTGTCCGCTTCTCCTACTCCAATGGCTGCCACCTGAAACCCTTGCTGTTGCTGCGGCCAAATGGTGGGAGGCACACACCGGGCTGAGGACACAGTATGGGGTGACAAATCTGGAGGGGGTGCACAGGGGCCTCAAGTCTTGGGGAGTAGGGACAAGGGTCTCAAGTCCAAGGTGAGAAGCATGGGCCTCAAGTTTGAGGGAAAGGTGTAGAGACCTCAAATTCTAGAGTGAGAAGGCATAGGGCCCTCAAGTATGAGGAAGGTGGTGTGGGGGCCCCTCTGGCTCCAGGGGCTGCAGAGTCTCAGCACTCCCTTTGTCTGCTAGGGAAGGACAAGAGTTTGGTCACTGTTCGTCTGCATCCCTGCCCTCCACCTGACTTCTTCCGCCCATGCCGCTTGCTGCCAACCAAGAACAATGTGCGCTCTGCCTGGTACCGAGGGCAAAGTTCTCCAGGGGATGGTGAGCAGGCATTGGTGTCGAGGTGGAGCTGAAGGGAAGGGGTATTGTGGAGACTTCTCTCATGGCTTCCCTTTTCTTCCCACAGGTAGTCCAGAGCCCCCTACCCCCCACTACAACACATGGGTCCTGCAGGATATAGCTCTTGAGTCCCATTTGCAGCTCCTGTCAACCATGTTGGCTTCAGCCCCAGGGCTGAAGGACGGTGTGGCACTTCTGAAGGTCTGGCTGCGGCAGCGGGATCTGGATAAGGTGAGTTAGGGATGGCCCAGCTTCCTTGCCTCGGTGAATGGGCTGGCTCTGAGCTCAGGCCTCTCCCTTTATCTCTCTTTCAGGGTCTGGGTGGGTTTACTGGGTTCCATGTTTCCATGCTGGTTGCCTTCCTCGTGTCCACACGCAAAATCCACACCACCATGAGCGGCTACCAGGTCCTGAGAAGCGTCTTACAGTTTCTGGGTGAGGCAACTAGATGGGGAAAGGCCAGGAGTTCCACTCATCCCCTCATGGGTCCTTTGCTTTCTTGCCATTAGACAGATGAGAAAACTGAATCCCAGAGGCAGGCAGTTGCAGCCACCCAGGCCAAAGGAGGGTGTCGTCAGGGTGGGGGCCCCAGAGAGGTGGGATACCTCCTGACACATTCCTCTGGTTCACTCCAGCCACCACAGATCTGACAGTCAACGGGATCAGTTTATGTCTCAATTCTGATCCCTCCTTGGTGAGTTGGGGAAGGGCCAGGTCTATGCCAGGAGGGAGCCTGAAGGTAAGGCCCCAACGCTGACTGGCTTCTCTCTACACCCCGCAAGCCGGCCCTGGCCGACTTCCACCAGGCCTTCCCTGTTGTCTTCCTGGACTCCTCGGGCTGTCTCAACCTCTGTGCTGATGTCACTGCCTCCACTTACCACCAGGTACCAATGGGCCTCTACTCCTGGATTCCTCTGGTGTCCTAGCCTAAACCTGTCCCTTCAGGAAATACCAGAACTGTAGACACTCCCCTCCAGAGAGCTAAGGTCAGGCATGTCTCCTAGTCTGAGCCCTCGGGTCAATAAAGGGTACTGAGGTGGTCCCTTACCCTCTGGCTCCAGGTGCAACACGAGGCACGGCTGTCTATGGAGCTGCTGGACAGCAAAGCCGACGATGGGTTCCAGCTGCTGTTGATGACTCCGAAACCCATGATCCGGACTTTTGACCACGTCCTGCAGTGAGTGTGGGGTGACGGTATGTTGGTGGGTCCGGGTCCTGTCTTCCTGGGGCTACAGTGCCGGGGCAAAGGTCTTCCGGCAGATGCTCAGATCTTCCAGGGAGGAGGTGATACGGGGAGCCAGCAGACCCTGATTCCCCCTTTGGCCCTCTTTGCCCCCCAGTCTCTGTCCATTGAGTCGCCTGCAGGCAGCGTGTCACCGGCTGAAGCTCTGGCCAGAGCTGCAAGACAATGGTGGGGACTATGTCTCAGCTGCTTTGGGCCCACTGACTACCCTCCTGGAGCAGGGCCTCGGGGCCCGGCTGCACCTGCTGGCTCACTCTCGGCCCCCAGTCCCAGAGGTGAGGTGGAGTAGGTCGGAGTGTTTGGGGCTCTGAGTAGGGGGTAGATCTGGGGTCCCAAGGGACACAAAAGGCACAGTATCCCTCTAGCTAGCTTGAAAATAGTTTCCGGACTGAGGGATTCTTGGGTTCAGCCCAGTCTTTTTACACCCTACAGTGGGACATCAGCCAAGATCCACCGAAGCACAAAGACTCTGGGACCTTGAGCCTGGGATTTCTCCTCCGGCCTGAGGGACTGACCAGTGTCCTCGAGCTGGGTCCAGAGGCCGACCAGGCCGAGGTGAGAACCCCAGCATGCGTGTTGGAAAGCATGGGGTTGACCATCCTCATGCCACGTGGATTGAAGCCTGGGAGGGAGACTTTAAGTGAGCCCGTCTGTCCTGATTTCTCCACCACCCCTTGCCTGTCCTTAGGCCGCTGACTTCCGCCACTTCTGGGGATCCCGCTCAGAGCTTCGGCGTTTCCAGGACGGAGCCATTCGGGAAGCTGTGGTCTGGGAGGCAGCCTCTATGTCCCAGAAGCGCCTTATTCCCCACCAGGTGGTCACCCACCTCTTGGCACTGTGAGTGTTAACATCTGAAGGCCGGGAGCCAACTGTGGGCTGGGGAGCCTTTTAGGAGGGTCTGGCCCAGGCTGTCAAGGGTGAGCACAGCCCATAATGCCTTCACTGTGTGCGTGCCTCTTCAGACATGCTGACATCCCAGAAACTTGTGTCCACTATGTGGGGGGCCTCGTGGATGTCCTGATACAAGGCCTGAAAGAGGTAAGGAAGGACTTTGGGGTCAAGGCTGGCAACTGTGGAGTGACCTGTGAGGGAGAGAGCCCTTTCCACTCAGCCAGGCTGCACTTCCTGGCGTGTCCAGCAGGGGGGGAGGTGGCTTCACTGCAGCCTGAGCCAGGCAGAATCCCTGGTGGTTCTGAATGTCTTCTTCCTCTCAGACCTCCAGCACAGGTGAGGAGGCCCTGGCAGTGGCAGTGCGTTGCTATGATGACCTTAGCCGCCTGCTATGGGGACTGGAGGGTCTCCCGCTGACTGTGTCTGCTGTTCAGGGAGCTCACCCAGTGCTGCGCTACACAGAGGTGAGATGCAAGGGGGCAGGGAACCCTTTCTGTTTGGTGACCCCCCCCACCTCTGCTCCAGTCATCCAGTGTTTCCCACTTCCAACTCCTGGCTCTGGGCAGTCCCTGCCAGTGCTAGGCCCCTTCCTCATTCCCCCTTCTTCCACAGGTATTCCCGCCAGCCCCGGTCCGACCAGCCTACTCCTTCTATGAGCACCTGCGAGAGCGAGCCTCACTGTTGCCCCGGCTCAATAAGCCCTGCCCGGCCTACGTGGAGCCCATGACCAGTAAGAGGGCCCTTGGGAGGGAGGGGGAGGTACAATTTCTGCTTCAGGCCACGGTGTGAGACCTTTGCTTCTCCCTCAGTGGTTTGTCACCTGGAGGGCAGTGGTCAGTGGCCACAGGATGCTGAGGCCGTGCGGCGGGTCCGAGCCGCCTTCCAGCTGCGCCTGGCAGAGCTGCTGACGCAACAGCACGGGCTGCAGTGCCGTGCCACTGCCACGCACACTGATGTCCTCAAGGTTAGGCTGGGGCAGGGCAGGTATATCCCTAGGGGAGGAGAGGATCAGGGATGTCAGGGTGTGGAAGAGGATACCCTTGTGGGCACCAGGCTGGGGAGCAGGGATATGGACAGCAGAGCACCCCAGGGTCCCATCCCATACCTTTTCCAACAGGATGGGTTTGTGTTCCGGATTCGCGTGGCCTACCAGCGGGAGCCCCAGATCCTGAGGGAGATGCGGAGCCCAGAGGGGATGATCTCACTGAGAGACACACCTGCCTCCCTCCGCCTTGAAAGAGATACAAGGCAGTTGCCCCTACTCACCAGTGCCCTGCATGGGTAAGGCCACCTGCTCTTTCTGTTGCTAGGCCCTTCCCTGCTGCCATTTTGCTCTTCTGGCCGTCTGTCTCTGTGGGAGGCTGGATGGTGTGGTAGTTAGGGCTAGAGTTGTAGAGTCAGGCAAGTTCTGGAATCTTGGCCTTTCCACTTACTGACTGCGTCCTGTGTAACACATTAGTGCAGAGGCTGGCATCGAGTAAAGGTTGGATAAACAGTGGCAGTGGGGCTGAGACACTGTTCTTGGGCCCAGAGTGCCTGAGTCTCACTGCCACTACCCTCCTTCCCCCAGACTTCAACAACAGCACCCAGCCTTCTCGGGTGTGGCTCGGCTGGCCAAGCGGTGGGTGCGTGCCCAGCTTCTGGGTGAGGGGTTCACTGATGAGAGCCTGGACCTGGTGACTGCTGCCCTTTTCCTGCACCCCGAGCCCTTCACCCCTCCCAGGTGATTCCCTCTGCTTTTTCCCTATCCAGGAAGTTCCCGGGGGGGCCAGCTGTCAGCCTTCATGCTGTACCCTCAGTCCAAATGGGAGAGGGTGTTTGAGCAAGTGACAGGGATTCTAAGATGTCCCCCTCCCCTGCTCATCCACACCAGGGGGTCTGGACTCCCCAGACTGTGGAAAGCCCAGGGCTGGGCTCCAGATTCTTTGTTCACTCCTGCCCTTCAGCTCCCCCCAGGTTGGCTTTCTTCGGTTCCTTTTCCTGGTATCAACCTTTGATTGGAAGAACAACCCCCTCATTGTCAACCTCAACAATGAGTTCACTGGTAAGTGGTAGGACTGGGGCCAGACTGCTGGAAAAACTACCCTTTATGGATTGCAGAGTAGGTCAGGCAAGGGTTTTCCCTGTCAGTCTGTTAGGTTTTCTCTGTGCTTCCTCCATCCCAGATATGTAAGCCTAATGCTGACTACCCTGGGGTAGAGAATTGTCAGGAGGAAGAGGTCCAGGCGAAACCTGACTAAAGATGTGGTTTGTCCGTGTCATGGTCAGAGACACAGTCACTGGGGGTGGAAGCAGGCTACCTGGGGCTGTGGAAGGGAGAGGGGGAGAGGAGAGTAGAAAGGAGATCCTGAACACCAGGTGAGAAGTCTTGTGGTGAGCAGCTAGGGAGTTTAGAATAGATGCCCAGACCTCTTGGGGTGGGAATGGTGATTTCTGGTTGTAACATGAAGAGCTTCTGGTCTCAGCAGAGAGTAGGGTGTCAGGTTCCTAATTCCCTGGGTGTGTAAGAACCCAGGGTGGGAGCGGGCCAGGAGCAAGCCTAAGCTTGTGCAGGCCCAGAAACCAGATTGGGGGTGCCAGGCAGTGGAAAAATTCTGCCTCTGAGCTAGGGTTGGGAGATTAACAACCCACCCAATTGAGGCAAATGCAGTATCCCTTTCGTGGCCACTTGGGGATTGGATGTTGGAAAATGCCTATGATAAGCAGCTATTGGGGCCACAGTAGGAGGACCTGGGGCATTAGAGGGGTCTTGTGGGGAAGTGCAGGCTGACCCAGGACCCCTTCTTTTCTCTAGCGGAGGAGCAGGTGGAGATACGCAGTGGCTTCCTGGCAACTCGGACACAACTCCCTGTCATGGTCATCATTACTCCTCAGGACCGCAAAAGCTCTGTGTGGACACAGGATGGACCCTCAGCCCAGGTTCAACCCAACACCTGCCCCCAAATGTGTGGTTTTCTTCCTTAAGGAAAAAGCAAGGCCAGCCTGAGTTAGGAGATACCCTAGTCTGAAGTATCTCTGCTCCCCAGATCCTACAGCAACTCGTGGTCCTGGCAGCCCAAGCCCTGCCCATCCTAGAGAAGCAGCTAATGGATCCCCAGGGGCCTGGGGATATCAGGGTAAGCCTCTGACCCCCAGAAATTCCAGTGGCTCTGGGTGTTCTGTCTGTGAACCGTGGAAGTTCAGCATTCAAGGGGCCCTCAAGGATGTCTGGTGAGACTGAATCCAGAGAAGGCACTGAAGCTGCCGTGGTGCCTGGAAGTGGTGCAGCCTAGAGAACCTGTGCTCTAGGCCTCATGCTTCTAGCCTGTGCTCTTGCTGCTGGACTTGAGGACACCAGCTGCTTTCTCTCTGGGTCTTGGTGTTCCTGTCTTCAAATAGGCATGCAAGTCCCTTATGGGTGGTCATATGAAGGGGAAGCGGGGAACCAAGGTGGGTAAGTGGAGAGGTTTGTTGTCCAGCTCCCAACTACTTCCCCCTTCCTTAGACAGTGTTCCGACCACCCTTGGACATGTACGATGTGCTGATCCACCTGTCTCCCCGCCATATCCCCCGGCACCGCCAGGCTGTGGACTCGCCACCTGCCTCCTTTTGCCGTGGCCTGCTCAGTGAGCCAGGGCCCTCGTCTCTAATGCCTGTGCTGGGCTACG
Organism: Indri indri; assembly: GCA_004363605.1. Taxonomy (NCBI): domain Eukaryota; kingdom Metazoa; phylum Chordata; class Mammalia; order Primates; family Indriidae; genus Indri; species Indri indri. Next base: position 7,528 of record RJWJ010018952.1, read on the forward strand.
ATCCTCCTCAGCTCTACCTGGCACAGCTCAGGGTAGGTCCTAAATAGCTGACTGACCCTGGGGAGGGGACTTTCCAGGTAAAGCTGGGGCCATGGAGGAGGCTCTCAGGTGCCCATGTGTAATCTTACCTCTGTTCTGTCCCTTCCTAGGAGGCCTTTGGGCATCTGGCCCTTTTCTTCTATGACCAGCATGGCGGAGAGGTGATTGGTGTCCTCTGGAAGCCCACCAGCTTCCAGCCTCAGCCCTTCAAGGTGTGCTGGCTGGTGTCAGCTATGTGTTCCTGAGTGTGTACACGTGGTTCCACGTGGGTGTGCGTGTCTTTGTGTAGTCTGCTCTGTGAGTGACCCTGTGTCAGGTGTGGAGTGTGTGGGTTTGTGTGTCTATCTCTACTGCCCCCACCCTGGTGTCTCTGGGTGTGCCTTTGTGACATCTCAACCCACATTTCTTTTCTGATTCCCCCAGGCCTCCAGTGCAAAGGGACGCATGGTAGTGTCTCAAGGCGGGGAGCTGGTGATGGTGCCCAATGTAGAAGCAATCCTGGAGGACTTTGCCGTGCTGGGTGAAGGCCTGGTGCGGGCTGTGGAAGCCCGAAGTGAGAGGTGGACTGTGTGATCCCAGCCCCAGAGCAAGCTGTAGAAGGACAGGAGGACTTTTGACCTCGGGAGCTGGATGTCAGTGGGATGATCCCCATCCTCATTGCATATGGACCCTCTACAGAGGGCCTGCTGGCTGAAAACATGGGATTGTCCTTAGCAAAAGCCCTGATGCTCCAGAATTGAGGCAGGGACATGTCTTGTGGAGTCTCCTGGGCCTGTCTGGTTTTTTCTGTTGTATGTTTGTTTGTTTTTGAGACAGAGTCTCACTCTGTTGCCTGGGCTAGAGTGCCGTGGCATCAGCCTAGCTCACAGCAACCTCAAACTCCTGGGCTTGAGCGATCCTCCTGCCTCAGCCTCCCAGGTAGCTGGAACTACAAGCATGCGCCACCATGCACAGCTAATTTTTTCTATTTTTAGTTGTTTGGCTAATTTCTTTCTGTTTATAGTAGAGACGGGGTCTCGCTCTTGCTCAGGCTGGTCTCGAACTCCTGAGCTCAAGCAGTCCTCCCGCCTTGGCCTCCCAGAGTGCTAGGATTACAGGCATGAGCCACCGCAGCCAGCCTCCTGGGCCTGTCTGAACTCCCAGAAGAGGAGTGGAAGCCAGTGCAGAGAACTGAATCCAGGAGATCCATCCATCCGTCTGCCCTGGGCTTGGACCTTTGGGAGTTTTTTCCCCTCTTAGGCTTCTCCCAGAAGCAGCTGGAAAAGGGGGCATGTGCCTGAGGCGGACGTTCTGTCCCCTTCCGCTGCCAGGATATGTGCCTAGGTCTCCATATGCCCTTCACTGCAGCATCAGCCCTTTAGGTGGGACCCAGCAAAGATGTGGCACTTCCTGAGGGTCACAGCACCAGCACTGAGCAGTGGAAAGGGGGTTGTGTGTGTATGAATATACCACATTGAAGGAGCACAATGGCCTCCTGTTGGTGCTGTTTCCCAGGGTGGAGATAGTGGAAAAGGACAGAGGACAGGAAGGGGCTGGATGGGTGAAGGGGTCAGGGGGCCTGGTGGTCCCCTAGTCCAGGAGAGATACAAAAAGCACTTGGTGCTGCCCCCTCGCCTGAGTCCCACCAGCTCTGTGCATTTGCCCCGGCTGCCCATTCGTGCCACAGACTACCACCTCTGCGCCCCTGCAGGTTTGCAGAGATGAGCAAGACCCAAGTCCAGCTCTCCAGGAGCTCCCAGGGCCCCGGGTGGGGGTGGGGGAGCTGCCTCCTCTCAGTCTGGTCCACACCCGCTTCCTGGCAGCCTCATCTGTGCCTCCCCTAATCCTGGCTGTTTTTCCAGACTCAGCTCAAATAGTGCCCCTCCTTAAGCCTATCCCTCGCCCCCAGCCTGAGGTGATCTTTCCCTCCTCTGAACTATTAAAGCAATTATTGCCTGTTTGGTTCACTTGGCAGGCACACATGGTGGTGTGAACTCTTCTATTGTCTTGAACTCTGATTTAAAATTAAATTGTTTAATTCCCCCATGTTCCTGGCTTGTTCCTTTTCAGTTGTTTTGACCTGGTCTCCTGTATGTAAGCTTCTTGAGGGCAGGGAGCATGTTTGAACATAGATTGTTTGGTGTCCACAGTACCTAGTATGTTGCTGTGCTTAAGGGTCACCCAGCCCAGGCAGATGGAGGGCAGGGAAGGCCACCAGAAGACTGAGGAAAGGGGAATCAATCTGTGAACTCTGCCTAGAACAGGTGGGTGGTGACAGTGAAAGAGAAAGCCCAGGAGATAATAGGTGCCAAGTACGGTCATGCGTTGTTTTCCGTATTTTATGTGTGGAAATTGGATCTTAGCCCTATGGTGTGCTTTTATTAGTTGGCTTCATTTTCTAAATCAGGGAACAGGCTCCCTGTGTAGGGGCCCCTTGTGGAGGGTCTTTGATGCCTGGCTAGCAAGATTCTGTCTCAGCTCTTGGTTTTTGTGAATCTCTGCCTGTTCTTACTGTCTGTGTCATGGGACAGCTCAGCCCAGGGTTGAAATTAAAACAGGGAATAAATTGGCCGTGTGAGCTGGAGTCTACGTTTCTCTGTGTGCTGTCTCTTCATGAACATCAAGCATTAGCATGCCAGCCTTTATTTTCACCGAACGAAATGTCATCCTATCCCCGGTCCATGGTCGGAAGTTGTCTTTGGCTCTGCCTCTGCCTTCCCTTTCTCTGGTCCCTTGGACAGTTTCTTCACGGACCCCATGGCCTCTGGGGAGGGCCAGGCTTGCTGGCCGGTTTCAAACCATTCTGTTGCATCCCAATGTCAGTTACAGGCCTGGAGCTTCAGGCCCTTACCAATCCAGCTCTGGATGGGGGCGGGGGATACCCCCAAGCAAGACTACAGCAGTTACCAGTCCCAATCGGGCTCTGCTACCTCATGGGATCCTGGGCAATTCACCTCCCCCGGCTGGGCTCAGTCTCCCCACTTAGAGAATGGGCATAGTAATGGCTTCCTCTGGCACCCAGTGCCCCATGTGGCCAGAGAAGAGGGTTGAGAACTCGGAAAACCTAAGGAGCTGCACCACCCCTGCACTCCAGCTGAATTGGAGGCAGGAGGGGAGGAAGCCCAGGCTTTAATTTCAGTCCCTCACGTTGCAGCTCCAACCTGTTTTCTGGGAAGCAGGTGAGGAGGCTCCTGTGCTCCAGCTCAGGACGGCGCTTGTCTGGCCACTCAGGCTGGGGCTCCAGAGTAGGGGGGTGCTCAGGCTCTAGCTGAGGGGCCGGGGAGGAGGATTTGGGGATGGGTGGTTGTGAGCTGGAACCTCAAGGGAAGGGAAGAACAGCCCAGCAGGAAGCCTTACGCGTGAGCAAGTGCGCATGGGATGATGCGGGTTATGCAACCACACGGGCGTGCCTGCCTCTGCGGGCCTCTGCATTTACCTTTGCAGGTGGATGTGGATGAGTGGGAGTCTGTACCTGATGTGTGGCATGACTTGGCTGCTCTGTGTGCTGAATGCACACATCTGCATGCGCTAGTCTTTGTGTGTAGGTATTCACTTCCAGCTCTGGTTTGCTGCAAAAGGGGAAGTCTGCTCTGTTTTTGGAGAGCAGGTCAGAAAAAGCTCTCAAGTAGGAGGCAGGAACCCTGGATTTCTTCTTGTGGCTTTAAATAAAGCTTTCCCTTTCAACTTAGCAAGTCTTTTGTTAAAGTAAATCTTTCCCTTTCTTGGGGTTTCAGTTTCCCCAGTTCTGACTGACCTAAGTCTTTCTATGTAATTTCATTTAGTGAACTCTCAAAAGGTCCTCCTTTCTGGCTGTAATCCAGAATACTTTTAGCTGAAGACTGTTTCCCTCTGCCTAGCTCCTTACTTTGGGGAAAAAGAGCAAGACCCCAAAGCCTAGGGGTCCACAAAGTCTCGAGGCTGCTTGGTCGCTGACCTATAAAGTGAGATCCCTCCCCCAAATATACATGTAACCCCCGCAACATCCGGTGCTTGCTTTGTGAGTCACGGATTAATCCAGGTGAGTGATAAGGGGGAGGCCTGGGGCACGTGAGTCACCCCTACCCTGCACAGGAAAGGCCAGTCTGCCCATCCTACACCTGCCCCCCACCAGAAGGAGGAGAAGGAGGCATCTCAGACTGCCTCAGGGAACTAAGGGGGACAAAGAAGAGGGGTGTTTCAAACCCACAGGGAGACTTCCTTTCTCACTTCAGTTTCTGGGAGGTGGATGGAGAGGATAGTTTTTCTGGTTTACATGAGGCCCAGAGAGTTGTAGGAACTTGCGTGGGGTCAGATAGGGAGTTGGCGAGTAGAGCTACAGAGGACCTAGGTGTCCTGGCTCCAGGCAAGCCACCTGCTGCTGGGCCTGGCTTTGTGGGGCAAAGGGCAGGGCATGGAGGAATAAAGGAGTAGTGGGGCCTGAGTTGCAGACATCTGCGACGGGCAGGAGAGGAGGGAGAAGCCTGGCCTCCCCTGTTCTGGGCCGCCGGCTGGTCTCCCTGCCTCCCCTGCCCACGGCCTTGAATGCGGCTGCTTACAGCAGCCCAGAGGGGTCAAGGGGAAGAGTAGGGGGGATGATGAGCACTCTGGTCCACCTCGGCCCAAGCCTGAGTCTCCTCTGCTGCCCAGCCAGGGAGTTCCTCAAAAGCAGTGGCCAGCTCTCCTCTATTCTCCCACGCAGGAAGCCTCCACAGGACAGGACTTGGGTCTCCTAAAGACAAGAGGCCCAGCTTGGCTCCTGACCAAAGGGGAAGACAGTACTGAGATCCAGCCCCTGTTCCACTTGACAACCAACAGTTTGCATGAAAAAGACAGTTGTGGCATCCTGGCCTTTCCCCAGTCTCCCTCCACAAAGCCTGCCCCCATCTCCCAACCTACAGGGTCTCCCCAGAGCCCAGTTCCCACGTGCGCCACATCTAGAGACCCTCAAAAAGTCATTTCTGAGGTTTGGGGAGTCTCCTGCTGCAGCCTGTCCCCGCCCGCATCCTTCCCCATGACGCCTCTCGTCGAGGGCGGCTGCCGGTGGCTGCACTGTAATTAGCTGTCGGGCTGGGTGGCACGAAGGTAGAGTATACTGGGGTTTATGCACACCCTTCGCCTTCCTGGTACGCCGAATACAGAGCCTCCTTCTGCCACCTTCCCCCACCCCGCCACCTGTCCCCTGCCCTTGGACCACAGGCCCTTCAGAGAGCAGTTGTCCTGCTGGCCCCTGGGCCCTACCTCAGGCTCCTGGCCACCCAATTCTGCCCACTTTCAGCTTCTTCAGCTTCTTGCTGACTTGCCCCCCTCACTCTACCTCCTAAATCCCAAATTCACACCTTCCTCCCTCCAGCCATTGCCCAGTGTCTGCCCTCTGTTCCTCCCCCAGGGCTTCCTCCCAGGCCTTGGGCCTCAGTCTCTCTCTTCCAACCCACCCTCCACTCAGCAGCTGGGGGGACACTTCTAAGCAAATGGGGACCATGTCACTCCCCTGCTTAAAACTTTCAGGGCTCCCATCAGCCGCTGTTCTAAGTGCTGGCACATTTGGCAACTGTAATCTTATTCAGAACACTGATACAAAATGATTAAAATGTTTTGGTTGAAGCAGGTCGGGCCAGGGCTCTGCCCACTTGGCTCTCTTCTCCCCACCTCCAGCTGCAGCAGTCTCCATAAAGCTTCCTCAGAGCCATGGGCCTTAGAGAAGTTCAGCTCGAATACCTCTGGCCCCTGGAATAGTCCAGGCATAGAACCCAAAGCCCTTCCCATACTGCCCGTCTTCTTCCCTGGTCTCACTGCTGTTGCTCTCTTCATGATGAGGCAGGCACTCATCCCTACTAAAGCCTGGTCCAGAAGTCATTCACCTGGAAAACCGTCCGCAAAATCCCCAGCCAAATATTTCCTCCTCCCGGAAGCCCTCTGGTTGCCCCAGCCTGAAGGATGCTCCGTGTTCCCTTCCTGGCTGCAGGGGCAAGGCTAATGCTGGACCCTGGTTTAGGCTCCCCAGGATGTCTGTGAACTTTCTTTTCCTCCATGACCACTGGTCCTGACCCCTCATCCTCAGAAGCGACCTTATCCTGGTTCCAGAAGCTTTCGTGCCAGTGAAGAGGGAGATGGGAAATCAGAAAACGTAGGTGCTCCAGGGATCTGGTCCCTGAGGTGTGAACCAGAGCCCTCCAGATACCCTAGGCATGTTCACAGTGATGGCCTGGTCTGTGTCAACTCCATGTCACTAACTCCCCCACCCCCCATGGCTGGCATGGGGCAGGGCCAGATGTCCAGCAATTCATCTCCAGAACTCTCAACAGATCTTCATCTCCTATCTCTGGCTTTTATAAACACTCGACCCACACCCACAGCCAGGCCCAGACAGGGCCACACACAGATATGCACACAGGCCCCTGTGGACACACACATGCACACACACACATGCACACACACACAGCTAAAAATGCACATGGTCATTTACGCATGAGGAAAGGTGCCTCTGATTAAGGAGACAGTTTTGGCATGAACCTTTCTTCCCCTGTTGACTGTGTAGTACAGTTTTCAAAGCCTGAAACATCTGCAACTTGTTAGATTCTTACAAAGTTCCTGGAGGGCCTCCTCCAACCAAAACCTCCAGGTGACTGATGAAGAAACTGAGACTCTGAGGGGTGACGGAAGAGAGCTGTCTAGGTCACCTGACTGGTCAGATTCTGTGTCTACAGGAGGGCTTTGTTCCCAGCAGCCTTATCCCCACCACTCTGGCCCTTTCCCCAGCGAGGAGTCTGGGTCTCCATCCCACGCCCTGCATCCTCAGTATGACCGTCTGCTGTCCTAACCCCTCGAATGCTGCTCGGGGACACCAGGGGGTGAACCCAGAGTGCCTAGGAAATGGGTCAAAAGGTAGATTTTCTCAAAGTCCATCTGGACAGCTGACTGGAGGTGCCCAAGGAGGGCAGTTTGTATTTATAGGCTCTTTGCCATGTCACCTGTCTGGAGACAGGGAGTAACTGTGTTGGCACAGGAGCATCTGGGGATGCTCATGATAGGGTACCCATCTGCTCTCCACTCCCCGTTCCAGTCCAGAGCTGGACCCCCACCCTTGAAGCCTAGAAGCAGGAAGAGTGTTCCACAGTGGCCTGAGAGTGGAGGCACACTCCGGAAAGAGGGGTCCAGTGTGGAGGGACTCAATGGGTTCCTGCGCCCTTGCTCCCTGCTCCCCTGTGGCACCCGGGTCTCCCTGCTCGCTTCACCTGTCCTGCTCATCCCCGTGGGGTTTGAATCCCAGCTCAACGCTCAGTGGCTGAGTGACCTTAGCAGGTGACTTCTCTCCAAACCTCAGTTTTGTCATCTGTGAAATGGGGAAAATACACCCACTTCTAGGAGTTGTTTTAGAAATTGGGACAAAATGCCTTCCAAACTTGAAAATGTCTGCATGTCTGTTTTGCAATGCCCCTCCCCCACCCCACTCCAATGACCTGGAAGAGGTTAGGGGGTTGGGGAGGTCGGGGGTACTCTAGAGTGAGTAGCTTTCTAGGTCTCCACCCCTGCCTGTGACTCATGGACAGCAAGGAAGGCCCATGTCTCTTTTGCTGGTTCAGGCTGTTCCCATTCAGGCAGAAAGAGTTTGGGGTCAGGAAATGAAAGGTGTGGCACCCCCACCCCTTAAGGGCCCCAGCCAGCCCCTCTGGTCCAGCAGGCTGGGACTTGCATCTTTAGCCCTTCCCTCGCCTGGGAACCCACTCCCCCGGCTCTGACCTTAAAGAAGTCATGGCCTCCCACGGGGCGGATGGGCTGTTCAGGCCCCTTCCCTGGTTCAGCCCCGCCCCCCGCCCAGGTGAGACACAGACCTTGCTCAAGATGCCCTGGCACAAGGTGGGACCTCCTCACCTGCCTCCTCCCAGAGCACCCAGGAGGGCTGGCTCCCAGCCTGCACTCAGCCCTGGCTTCCTTCCCAAAGCACAAGAGGAAGCCCAGAGGGTTCTGGATAAGCTGTGACTCAGAGGTTAAGGGCCTCACCAAGCTCAGTCTCTTTCTCTGCAGCCATGCTTTCTTCTTCCATCTGCTCTAAGTGGCACCAATCACACTGACTACAATGAGAATGATGCCCCTGAGTTGCACGACAAGGCAGTCAGCTTCTGTCCCCCACACTCAGGCCAGCCTGGCACATCTGCACAGATATCCTCAGACCTTGACCGCTCTCCATCCCAGGTGACCCAAGGAGGCCTGACAGGAATAAGGGGCCCTTGGAAGGCATCGCATCCTTCCGCCTCCTCCAGGCAGGGTCCTCTCACATCCACTAAGCAGCGTGAACACCTACCTATATCTTCTCAGCTCCAACCCCAACCATTGCAATGTACAAACGTGTGTACACACCAGTTATGAATATGAATGAGTTTGATGGGAGTACATGGGGTCAGGTGTGAAGGTTGGGTCCTGAGAAGGCAAGGGGAAACGAGGGAATTGACACCCAGCCCTTGTCCTACTAGCCAAACCGTGTGCCTTGTTGGGGGGCTGCATTGACTGGAAGGAGTCACAGAGATGCTCCACGGTGAGCTGCAGCTCCAGGATTGTACATAGGCACATACATACATGCACAAATGGGTGAGTGCATGTAGCTGCACGTGTGTAAATAAATGTTGCTTAATATAAACAAGATATAAAAATACACAGTTGTGTGTGTGACCTTCTCCTCCTTGGTGCAACCCACGTGAACACTTACATGAGCTGAGTACAAACAGATGTGTGTGCAGGGGCCTTGCTTATGCCTGCTGGCAGTAGAGCTGCCCCTGTTTTTCTCCCCTGCTCTGGTTCCCAGGCCAAATTTGGCTGCCAGCAGATCCAGGATGGGGGAATGTGGGCTGGGGCTCCTCATTTTCTTTCAGTGTTGTGAAGTCCCTTGCCAGTTCCCACCACATGCTGCCTCTGCAGCCCCACCTGAGGCAATGAGGGGCCTGAGAAGCACACCGTAGGGTGGAGAGAAGAGACAGCAGCATGGCTAGGGGTGCTCCTCTCTCCCACAGCCTTCGGTCTATGCTCTGGCACCAGGAGTCTATGGTTTGGTCTTGAGTCACAGGCGGGCAGTGAGGCCAGTGGGCAGGTACTCAGTGATGGCTCCCTGATTCACCATGGGGCCTCCCAACCCATGTGGGCCTTGGGGGTGGGGTGCGTCACTCTGGGCCAAGGGCCACGAGAGGCCTCGTGCATGGGTTCTATGTATGTGTGAGCCCATGGCCAGGCTCTTGTGTGAATGGGATCCCATGAGCTCAGTGTCTGTAGGTGAGCATGTAACTGCAAGCTGTAGGGTATGTGTGTGTGGCGGGGGACGCATCAGCACATGTGTGATCTGCCCTATGCGATTCCTAAACCTCACCTCTTTGGGCTTGAACCACCTCCGGGACTAGGAAGCCCTTATTTCTGACAGCCACTCCTCAAGGGACAAGTCTCCAGTATCCTTAGAACACCTGGATTAAGTCCCTCTGGAAAAATGTATTTTCTTCGATCTCCTCTAGCAATGCTGTCGTAGAGACTCAGGGTGAGGGCATTCCCAGTCCCGTGGGAGCAGGGCCCCGGCCACCAGATCTCACTTTCCCTATTATTAAATGCAGCATGAAGAGCATGCCCCATGATACCCCTCAGACCAGGCTGACTCCCCCACAATTTAGCTAGCTTAATTTTTTAAAGAAACAGACTTTCCTTGGCCAAGGATTAGCCAGATGGGAGAGGAGAGGGTTAAAAACAGCTGGGACTCACCCTCCTGGCAAGCATGTGGCATGTGGCATGTGGCATGTCAGGACAACTGCAGATCAGCCTCTGGAGCCATGTGAGCAATGCACGCAGGTACATGTGTGACAAGCTCAGTTGACCTAACCATGTTCAACAGACATGTGCACAGGCATGAGAAATGCCCAGCCATCTGGTCAGGCACACAGGATATATACCATGTCTAGACACGGCTGTGGACAAAGCTGGCCAGGACATGCAACATGTGACATGCGTTCACAGCACAAGAAGGGCCCAAGAAGTCTGGCTGAAACTCAGCCCGTGTGTTCTGTGGGCCCGCCTGGGTCTGGATTGTGAGAAGGTCTCGTCTTACCTGGGGCCCACAGCCACCCCCCTCCAGTCCCCTGACTGGAGACCCGCTGGGTGCAGTCATCCTGGAGAGCTGGGGCCAGTGCCCTCTGACAGGTCTCCTCCCGCCCCCACCGTGGTGGGATGACCACAGGGCTCACTCTGAGTGGGCCCAGGGGGTCTCTTTCTTTGGCAGCTCCATTTTCCCCAGCCACGGCCCAGTACACTGCCTATACCACCCCTACCCGCCATCCATCGGCGCTCAGATCCCCGTAATCCTCTCTCAGCCCCCTTCACCTAAGTGCCCTCTGAGAGCCACCCCACCCTCAAAGGTCCTCACACTTCATGTCCCTCGACCTTCCTTACCAGCTCCCCCACGTCCCCACCAGCCTCCCCAGGGCCAGGTAGAGGGGCGGCCGTCCCCTCCCCCGCCCTGAGCGGGGCTAAGCGGGCGGGGCGGGCGGGACTGCACGGCGGGCGGGGCCGAGCCTCGCGCTCCTATAAAGGGCGCCACCAGCCCTCGGGGCCACAGCTTTCCTCGCCCGCCGCCCCTGCCTGCCAGACAGCGCCGCCGCCTGCCCCCGCCATGGGTCGACAGAAGGAGCTGGTGTCCCGCTGCGGGGAGATGCTCCACATCCGCTACCGGCTGCTCCGCCAGGCGCTGGCTGAGTGCCTGGGGACCCTCATCCTCGTGGTGAGTGGAGGGAGCCCGGGAAGCCCTTCTCCCTCCAGCCCCACACTCCCCAATCCCTCTGTTCGCCCCAGGGGCTGTGATTTTCAAGACAGCCTCGACCCACCTCCCCAGCTCTGACTCCAGGCTTAATCCCGGAGGGTCAAGCTGACCCCCAAAGCCCTCTTCCCCATAGTTCTAACTCCATCTCTGACAGCTCTGACTCTAGCCCGAATGACAGCTGTTACTCCCCTGTGACAGCTGTGATCCTTTACCTTCCCACCAGTGACCCCCACAGGCTGACTGTGGTCACCCTTGCAGTCTGGGACTGCCAGCCCCTCTCCTGCCTCCCCCGCCCCCGCCCCCCGGGGTTCCCAGAGTCCCAGCCCTGGGAGGCAAGGAGGGGGCAGAGGCAAATGGGCCCCATTGGGTTATTTGGGTCCTGGGTGTCTGGTTCCTAATGAATAATTAAGCCTCAGAAAGTCCAAAAGTTGCAGTGAAGTGAGGACAGTTTGCCACAGGTGGGGGCAGAGGGCGGAGGCCACAGGGGGCTGCAAACAGCAAAGGGTGGGGTAGGGGAGGGAGCGCCCGAAGACAGGAGGCTATGGGAGGAAGCTGGGCCCCAAACGCAGAGGACCAGAGGACGTGGGGTGTCTAAAGTTGCTCTCCTCGTGCTGAGCGACTCCCAGACCGTGACAGATGCTGTCAGACAGATGCCGCCGGTGGCTGTGCAGAAGATTGCCAGCACTCTGAGTTACTCTGTGGGTTCTCTGAGTGAGATATTTCCCCTGCTTGGGTTACTTCTCAGTCCCAGCTACTCCTTGGTTACACCAGTTTTACCCCAGTTTGTTCCTGGGCGGCTCTGTTTGCACTTCTTGGGTCTGACAGACACGCCAGCTACGTCCTTCATTTCCTGGCCCAGTTACTCTCTCATTTTCAGCCGCTCATGTGGTTACACCTGTTTTCCTCTGGGTCACTTCTGGGTTCAGTCGCTCCATTGCAATGGGTGGGTAACTCCCTTCCTGCCCTAGCCCCGGCCCCAGCCCCAGGTAATACAGACCAGCTGGTCCCTTGTGGATAGGAAGCTTAAGGGGGCAAGTAGGGCTGGGGAAGCCCACCCCAAATGGGTGGTGGTGGAGCAGCAGACGCTGTGGGGAGAGGAAGGCTGAGACTCACCTCTAGCTTCCAACAATGGGAAGGGGGAAGCCACGTGGGGCATTTTAGCCACAGCCCCTCATAAGACTAGTGGCTCTACCAGTCGTCCCCACTCTCCCATGCCGAGAAGGGAATGGGAGGCAGCGTTTATCACCCTCCTGCCTTGGAGCCCCCACTCTCTACCTGATTCAGGAGAGCAGCCAGGACAGGGGAGGGTGTCCTCCATTTTCATAGGGGGGGCTCCTTATTCACTCCCAAGTCTCAGTTCACCTCCCTGCACAAAGGAGCAGTCAGTTCTCACACTGAGCCTCAGGACCGTTTGGCTTATCCCAGACCACAAAAGGAGGGTGTCACGGTTGTGGAGAAGGCTTTCAGGCGCAGGTGCATGTGAGGCATTGCGTATCCGTGAAAGGGAGAACCTCAAAGACTGCCCGAACAGGAGGGGCAGGCCTGGGGGACCCCTGAGTGGCAGGCGAAGGCCACCTGCATACCTCTGTGGGCTGGTGACCTAGAGCCTGCAGTTGGAGGGTTGGCTTTGGGGTGAAGAAAGCCCCTTTCTTTGGGGTACCTAGTAAGGTGGAGGGGGGTGCTGGCCAAGAACACTGGGCAGCGGGGTGGGGGAGGAAGAGGAAGATTAGCCCCAAGGTGGCGGAACTGGCTCTGACAGCTCCTCCCACCAGGGCGGCCTGGGATGGAGCCAGGTCTGGGCCTCAGGCAGGCAAGGAGCTGAGGCCACGGCCTGCCAAGCTGGGCAGGGTGCCCCAGACCCCCACGTGCCTGCCTCCCACCACCCCTCCTCACACTCACAATCTCTGATCTTTGCTCTCACCTGCCTGCATCACTGCCGCTGGCTTCCCCACTATCTCTTGGTCTTTCTGAGTGATGATAATCAAAATGCCTAACAACCTACTACAGCAGGCACTGACCCATCTGAGTGAACAGGGCTCTTAGCACAGGTCGCGGAAACTAACTGCTGTGTCGGCATAAAACCTTTGGTTACGGGCAGGTGGAAGAGGACACTGGGGCAGAGGTGGAGCAGCTTTGGGGGACACTCCGGGGGCCTCAGGGCAACAGCTCTTTACAGCCCCTGCAGAGCGTTCTGACATGTGAACAAGGTGGGCAGACGCACAGTATGTCCTGTACCTGCGGAACACCAGGGACCGTAGTCCCCTTCAGTCCCCCCATCCCTAGCAGAAAATTTAGAACCAGTCTCCTCACTTCCACTGCCCTCAGTCCCAGACTGGGGACAGTGAGAGGAGCCACTCAGAGCCCTGTCTTCAGGGCCTCCAGATCCTAGCGGGGAAGCTGGACCCACGACAGCAGAGAGGGCAGGCGGGTGGAGCAGTGAGGGTGCTGAGAGGGGGGACACGGCTCTGACGTCCCGGATTCAGAAGTGGACTCACCTCACTTCTGGCCTCCTCCCTATTGTGCTTCCTGTCACCGCCATGACCACCACCTGAGCTCTTCTTGGGATAGCTGGGGGATGAGTGAAAGCCTTCTTTCCTTTAGGGGCCAGGCCCGAAGGGCCGTGGAGAAACTGTGTTAAGGCGGCGAAAGCTGTTCCCCTACACCCCACTCCTGGGATTCAAGGAAAATCAGTGAAGATGGTTCAACCATCTCTGGGCTGCTTGTCACAGACCCTGCTTCCAGGCCCTTCCACAGGGCCCTCTTGTATTAGAGTTGGGACATTGGGTGCAGGAGGGTATGTCTCTCTTTTCTGGGGAGTGCAACCGCAGCAGAAGGGGTTTGGACCGCCAGTCCTCCCAATGGTGGCAGACAGAGGTTGCCCTTACTGGCTTCACCCCTTCCTTCTGGAGAGAGTTGCTGGTCCTCACCCTCCCTTCCCTGTTCTGTTTCCTGACACAGATGTTTGGCTGTGGCTCCGTGGCCCAGGTTGTGCTCAGCCGGGGCACCCACGGTGGTTTCCTCACCATCAATCTGGCCTTTGGCTTTGCTGTCACCTTGGGCATCCTGATTGCTGGCCAGGTTTCTGGTAAGGCCTTAATCCCGCCCTCAGTCCTGGCCCCTCAACAGCGAAGTTCCCACCAGGTATCCCACTGGGGAACGCGGTGGCGAGGCATTCCCCAGGGCAGGTCATAGCTGTGCCCTCAGCTTTGGGCCCTTGGGGGAGGAGAGTGGAGAAGGAACTTGACACTTAGAACCTTTGACTCTCACCTCAGAATCAGAGATTATCAGAGATGGCCTGTTACACAGTCCAACCACTATCCTGCACATGAAACTCTTCTCTGCACCCTTCTCGCCAGGGTCAGAGAGGGGCAATATGTGGGGGGCCCAGGCCTCCCCACCGTGGCAGGCTGTAGCTAATAGGTCCTGTCTCCCCCTCTGCCCAGGGGCCCACCTGAACCCTGCTGTGACCTTTGCCATGTGCTTCCTGGCGCGTGAACCTTGGATCAAGCTGCCCATCTACACCCTGGCTCAGACGCTGGGAGCCTTCTTGGGTGCTGGGATCATTTTTGGGCTGTATTATGGTAAGCATTCCCCACCCTGCCCTCCTGCACTGCCCCCCTGCCTCTGCTCGGGACCTGCTGGCACCGGGCCTTTTGATGACAGGCAGTTGGGGCCTGCCCAGGCCCTGGGCTCATGACTCACTCATTCACGCACAGGCCCAAGGCGGGGGGCACGAGAGGAAAGAAACAAGTTGGGCAACAAGAGTCTCAGGCCCTCCGCCCCGCCCCGCTCCACCCCATTTGCCTCCAGAATAATACAGCAGTGAACATATTCACCTGCAACCCCTGGGAGGGTGGAGAGGGCTCAGCCTGAGAGGGCAGGCTGGACTCAGGGCTCTGCCTCCACCCACTCTGGGTCCGATCTGTTACCAGATGCAATCTGGAGCTTCGCCAACAATGAGCTTATAGTCTCAGGCCCCAATGGCACAGCCGGCATCTTTGCCACCTACCCCTCTGGACACTTGGACATGGTCAATGGCTTCTTCGACCAGGTATGGGCAGGGCACGTATGAGGGGAACACAGGGCGGGGGACCAAGTTGCTCTGATTGCTCATGGGCTGGCTGGGGGACAGGATTCCTCGATTATAGCAGGGTTTCTCAGTTTGTGGGGACACCTGCCTCAGAAGACGGAGACAGGTACTTATAAAACACCCAGCTCTCCCGTAGATTCTTACGCACACAAACATTCTAGCACCACTGCTTTAGAGAGCAGAGCAGGGGAGACAGAGCCAGAGGGAAGGCCGAGGGCGGGAGGGAAGGGAGTGTGGGGAGGGAGCTGCTCCTCACCCTCTTCTCCCCACTCCCCAGTTCATAGGCACGGCCTCCCTCATCGTGTGTGTGCTGGCCATCGTTGACCCCTACAACAACCCCGTTCCCCGTGGCCTGGAGGCCTTCACCGTGGGCCTGGTGGTCCTGGTCATTGGCACTTCCATGGGCTTCAACTCTGGCTACGCCGTCAACCCCGCCCGGGACTTCGGCCCCCGCCTCTTCACTGCCATCGCTGGCTGGGGCTCCGAAGTCTTCACGTGAGTACAGCCCCCGCCCAGCTTAGCCCAGCCCGCCTCTGCCCTGCTCTGCCCCACCGACCCCTGAACACATGCGTCTGTCCCCCAGGACCGGCCGGCACTGGTGGTGGGTGCCCATTGTCTCTCCACTCCTGGGCTCCATCGCGGGCGTCTTTGTGTACCAGCTCATGATCGGCTGCCACCTGGAGCAGCCGCCACCCTCCACTGAGCAGGAGAATGTGAAGCTGGCCCACGTGAAACACAAGGAGCAGGTCTGAGTGTGCAGGGGGCCACGGCCCACCCCTGAGCATCACTGACTGTGCAGGAGCCACTCCCTAGAAGCCCCCTTCACGATCCCCCCTCAGGCTACGACGCTCCCTACCTACCTACAATCCCTGGACAGCCCCTTCAGGATTTCCACCCTGCCCGGATAGGACCCTGCCCGGATAGGACCCTAGACTGCTGCCCTTAAGCTGTGGTGGAACAGCGGGTAGGGTCAATACATCCTTTCGTCTCCCAAAGGGAGAAAATGGGCATTGGGTGTGTGTGTGTGTGTGTGTGTGTGCATGTGTGTGCACATGTGTGTGTGGTTTCCCAGATATTCAGGGAAGGAGAGAGAATTCTAGCTATAGGGGGAGTCCAGAGATGGAGAAGATGGCGTGTCCCTCTGTGAATGAGAAGGTGCCAGAGTGCACGTGTGTCAGGGGCTCCATATGGACGAGGTCCAGATGAATGTTTCTGATGGCGTGTGTGCGTGTGCGTGTGCGTGTGCGTGTGTGTGAGTGTGTGTGTGTGTCTGCCTTTTTTTCTAAGCAGGGGCTTCTATAGGCTTTGGGGACGTGGGGAGGATATGTGCAGGGCTGGGAGGAGGGGGCCGCAGCTCAGGTTTGGAGCTCTGGCTGGACATAGCAGGAGCTGTGTAACACGTTTCTGTCATAATGCAGGCATAAGGGGGTGGGGCAAAGTCCAGGTCATAAGTTTCATGTGTGCTTTTGTTTTGTTTTTGTTTTTTTAATATGTATAGCAGATGTTACAGTCCTAGGGATGGGGGTTGGAAGACCCCTCTTTAGAAAGGGTCTTCGCTCCTTTAATCTTCCACTCGAAAATGTACTCTTTTGCCTTTTATAAAAAAACAATAAAATGTATGCCTGAAACTGCCAATTGTGCAAATATCTTTCTGCTTGTTCCGCTATTTTTCTGGGGCCAGTTAAGGAGCTTCAGTCCGTCTGGCCGCAATTACCGTCAGTGCCCAGCTGGGTGTCTAATGTGTTCTGGGTACCCTAGGAGTCATACTCTGGCCTTGCCAAGGTAGGCAGGGGTCCATCACTGAGAGCCTCTTCACCAAGCCTCTCAGCTTGAACTCAGGAGTTCCAAACTTCGAACCTTTTCTCCAAAGTCCCAACTCACATCTTTGCTCATAAGTCCTCCTGATCTGCTTTAATGTCTCCTCCTCCAGGAAGTTGTCCCTGCTCTTCCCACCATCTCCTACAGTCAGTTGTTGAAGCCCTGAGACCACAGTTTCATTCATCCCTATCTTCCCCTCTGCTTCACTTCTTCAGTCTGAGGCACCTCTGTGCCCACTGCGCAGGGGTTGGACTGATTGACTCTGGCACCCTGACTCACGCAGGGAAGGAAGGGGTTCTGCACACCTGAGCCCAGGAACCTCTTCTCGTTTTCTCCTTCCTTACCAGAGCCTCCTCAGCTTTCACTGGGAACACAAGGGAAGGCATCCCCTACCCACTTCCTGTCTCAGAGTTAACCCCACGGGAGCCGGAGGATCCCTGGGTCCAGAAGGAGAATTGTGGTTCTTAGATGCTGAGCCAGCTCTTGCTCCCCAACCTTCACAGACGACGAGACCACCGTCCAGAAAGAGCGGGTGGCAAACACAGGGTCACATAGGCAGGACTCCACCTGGGGAGGTGGGGGTGGGAAAAGGCAATTCCAACTCAGGTCTCTACCCCTTCCTGGTCCCCAGCTCCCAAGAGGCCTGTCTGGAATGTGGGAGGAACTTGAGGCAGAGGGAGTGTCCCCTTCCCAGGCCCTGGGGGAGGAAGGCTAAACCTGGGGAGGAGAATGTGGCCGCAGAGTTTCATTCTGGCCACACCAGTCCCACCTGTGGTGCCCCCAGCCTGCTGCCCTCCCCGGCATGCCCCAAGTCCTCAGCGCAGGGGGTGGGGGGAGGCCTTCCAGTGCAGTGAGTAATGGGTGATCGGACCTGGATTCCAGGGCCAGCTGGGCCTCTCTCCAGCTGCATGATCTTGGCGTGGTCATGTTCTTTTCCTGGACCTCAGTTTCCTTGTTTGTGGATTGGGGGATATTGAGAGGAGAAAATAATGGAACACAATTCATAAAAAGGACTTAATGCAGTGACCAGTAGATGGTAAATACTCAATAAATATTACCTCCTGATTTTTCCTGCAGAACCAGAGATGTGGGTGGGGAGGTAGGGGCGGAAGAGGGATCCTGAGGGCTGTTTTTTAAACGTCATTGAGGCTGGGCTCACCTGTAATCCCAGAACTTTGGGAGGCGGGGCCAGGAGGATTGTTTGAGGCCAGGGGTTCAAGATCAGCCTGGGCAATATAGTGAGATCCCATTTCTACAAAAAACAAACGAAAAAATTAACCACAGATGGTGTCATGTGCCTGTAGTCCCAGCTACTTAGGAGGCTGATACAGGAGGATCGCTTGAGCCCAAGAGCTTGAGGTTACAGTGAGCTATGATTGCAACACTGCACTCCAGCCTGGGCAGGGACCCAACAGAAAGTGTCAAAAAAAAGTCATTGAATTCAACTCCTCTTCCTCCTCAGATTCCTTCCACAGACTCTGAATTTCCTCAGGGGAGGGAGGAAGAGTAGGGGCAATGGCTATGGCACCCTGACTGTAGAAGGCTCCCAGGAGGGACCAAGGGGAGACAAGAGGGGGGCCCACACACAGTTTTACAGGGCAGAGGAGCCTGTAGCTGCACAGCCAAGAAAGAAAGGGTAAGGCCTGGCCAGAACCAGGAGCAGTGGGTCAGAGAGGGACTGGTAGGGACACGAGCCACGCAGTAGCTGTGTGACTTCTCCAGAGGTAGGAGGGAAGCTCCTCACCCCCAGGTATGCCTTCCTTCAGTAGTTCTGGCTGCTAGAAAGTTCTAGAAAGAAAACTCTTCATCTCCCATTCCATGTAATCCATTTTCTAGGGTGGACACAGAAGGAGAATCGTCCCATGGGAGGGTAGCTACATCCCATGACTCACCCTGTCCCTTCTTCCTGCACTAAGCCCCCTTCACAGCCCACCGTGGAGGAGCCCATGTTTCCTTAAAATTCTGACTTGCTTGGATTAAAATCAGCCTCCCTGAAACTTGAGCTTCGTCCCTGTTTCTCCGCATGCCTGCCTCAGTATGTGTGTGTGTGTGCGCACATGCAAGCGTGCACTTCTGTGTTTCTGGGCGTGTCTTTCTTTTAATGTCTGGTTATACCTCCATGGGTCCCAGCCTCCGGCAGACCATGTGCCTGTCACTGCCTGACTCTTCATGTCTGGGTCTTTCTTCATGTGCCTCTGAGTGAACATCCCGTGTACTTGGGAGCACATCTCTCTCTGCACCCAGTGGACATCTCCGCTTGCGCCTGCCGGTGACTCTCCTGCCAGCCCAAGCCCGCTGGGTTCCCCCAGGGCATGCCTCCTCCTTAACACCTGGCAGTGAGCTCCCTCCTCTTTCCTCTTGATTTTGTTTTTCTGAAAACCTGGGTGGGGCACCCCTAGGCTTGGGGAAACATGGGTGTGGCAGCACTGGGTGGGGTGGGAAGGGGAGGAGAGGGACTTCTCCACCCAGTACGGAGACCCCCTAGGCCAGGGACAGCCCCCATCCCTCAGGAAGGGTCTCTGAAGGTGCTGGCCTAGGCAGGGCCCTGGACCTCCTTACCGGGAGGAGGAGGCCTGGCCTGGGTGGGGCCCCTGAACTGTGTGGGCCCAGGAACTGCAGGGAGTGCGCAGAGAGGAGACGCTGAGACGCTGGGGCCCTCAGGGAGACGGAAAGGGGCCTTGCCAAGCAGAATGCCTCTGCGTCCTGAGGGGGCAGAGAAGTGGCTGTGTCTGCCCAGCAGCCGGGGGCGGCTCTTCAGGGGCTCAGCATCTCCATGCCTGGGGCTTTGGCTGTTGGCACCAGATTTATTTGAGGTAAGGGAGAGGGTGGCTCTGCCTGGTCTGGGCACTAGGTGGTGAAGCGTGCCAAAGGAGATCGCTTCTTCTTCATGTAAAGGAGAAACTGAGGCCCAAAGTGTCACCTGGGGTCACAGAGCAGGGCAGCAGAGCCCAGACCAGAACCCAGTCTTCTCAACCCCTTCCCCAGAGAGCACCATGCAACATCTCAGGGAGCAGGGCTCTGGATCCAGATCACCTGGGTTCCAAACTAGCCCTTCCCTGCCCTGGGACCTTGGGCAGGCCGGAGTCTCCATTTCAGACCCAATCTCTGTGGGCTGCATCACCTGGGCCCACCTGGCAGTCCAGCCTAGATCCCTCCCACTGCAGTGGGGTCAGGGGAGAGGGAGGCCAGAGTCCCTTTCCCACCCTGGGTCTTTCTCCAGAAAACTCGGGCTCCCGAGAAAGGGGGAGCTGGGCAGCCCGCCACCTGTGGGGCTCAGGGGTCTGGTAGGGGCTGAGAGTGGTGGCACATTAGGGGTCTGGAGGGAAGTGTATGCAAGGTCCCTGGAGGGACTCAATCCCAGGGAGGCTGAGGGAACAAGTAAAATTCCAATCTGTGTTTACTACTCTCGCTCCACAGCCCCCTATCAGGAAGTCCTTCCTAAGGTCTTAATGGTGTTAACCCTCCCTGTCTCCAGAGATCTCTGATGATAAAGCCTTAAACCAGATCCAATCCCCTTGGCTGCAGGGAATCCTGAGGGGAAGCCATACTGGGACACCCCCTTTGCTCTCCAGTCTCTGCCTTTTTGGAAGCTCCTGTGAGGAGCACTGGGCTGCTGTCAGGCTTCCTCCCTGCGCTCAGATCTAAGGAGGCCTGGCTGGGAGAGGCTGGAGGAGGGGACTTTGGGAACCCCGATAATCATCTGGACATGGTCCACCGCTCGTCTCCCTGGAGACCCCCGCATAGCCCAGGAAGCACCTGGAATGTCTGGTTACCACCCTCATCCTTTGCCTCTCTGGTCAGGGTCACTGACAGGGCTGAGCTGAAAACCAGGGGAGGGAGGGAAGGAGGTGGCCTGGCCTGAAGGGGGAGGCCCCAGTCTGAGGGAGCTCTCTCTTGATGGAGGTAACCTTTAGCTGGGGGATCCCCACTTCCATGCCAGGGGTGGGGAAGGAAGAGCGATCCCTGGCCTATGAACAAAGTCTTCCCTTTATCAGAATGAGGGTTTATAGCTTGAGTCACCTTTGGCCCTTGGAGGTGCATGTATGCCCACATACACGTGAGGGTGTGTCTGCTGGGACTGAGGAAGGACTGGGGGTGTGCGCACGCTCACGCAAACACATTTGCACCCCCACTTGCTCACCTACACACGCACGCACACCCACTCCCGTCTGCACTCATGCATGCGCACTGATGCCCCCACCCACGGTCCCTCCTTCACACACTCGGATGCTCAGACATACTTGGGTACGGTCACGCACTCACGCACTGCTGCCCTCACGGGCTGCGAGCACGCCTGTGCTTCACATCCTTACATCCACACGGACTCTTACAGGCATCATGCTTAAGACGCACTCACTCTCAAACACACACCTACCCACACTCCTGCTTGCGGAGGCCGAAGCCACGTCTGTGCCCTGAGTCTGACAGGCTGGAAGTGTGTGTGTGGTTCAATGCAGGAATGGGGGTAATGGCCAGGGCTTATGATGCCCCAAATGAGTCACGGGGGTCAGGACATGGGGTTGGGAAGTCTTTAGGGTTTTTTTGGTTTTTGTTTTTCGTTTCAAGAGGCAAGGTCTCACTTTGTCACTCAGGCTGGAGTGCAGTGGCCTGATCACAGATCACTGTAATCTTGAACTCCCAGGCTCAAGCAATCCTCTTGCCTCACCCTCCTGAGTAGCTGGGACTACAGGGGCACGCCACTATGCCTGACTAATTTTTTAAAAAATTTTCTTGTAGGCCAGGGGCAGCGGCTCACAGCTGTAATCCTAGCACTCTGGGAGGCCTGGCAGGAGGATTGTTTGAGCTCAGGAGTTCAAGACCAGCCTGAGCAAGAGTGAGACCCTGTCTCTACTAAAAATACAGAAATTATCCGGGCATGGTGGCATGTGCCTGTAGTCCCAGCTACTTGGGAAGCTGAGGCAGGAGGATTGCTTGAGCCCAGGAGTCTGAGGTGCAGTGAGCTATGTTGACACCACTGCACTCTACCCAGGCGACAGAGAGAGACTCTCTGTCTCAAAAAAAAAAAAAAAAAAAAAAAAGAAAGAAAAAGAAGAGAAAGAAAAATAAAAAACATATTTAGGCTAGTCAAGTGAAGCAGTGGGAGTGGAGAAGGAACAAAGGAATCTATAACTGGTTGTGATCAATTATTTGTAAACACTGTGCGCTCAGACCAGCCCCATCTTACCTTCTGAAGTCAACCGGTCCACATCCTTACTGCTGTTCCACAGAGCAGGAGGCTGAGTCTCTCATACAGGCGACTTGCACAGAGCTACTGCATAAAGCAGTGGCCAGTCCAGGCCTGGGCCCCCAGTCTCGGGGCACATCTTCTAAGCCCAGAGACATCTGACTGCAGAGAGAAGCCTCCGTAGGCCCAGCTGCCTGGGAATGAACAGAAAGTGACTGTGCTCTGGGCTGTCCCAGAGATTGGGCTCCACCTAGGAGAGAGGAGAGCCTATAGGGGTCCCTTGAGGTACGCAGGATCAAGGAGACCAGCACTCTGCAGAAGGGCTCCTGGAAGGATCTTATGTGTAAAATAATACCTTCTGGCCTTTCTGCCAGAGAGCTTGTGTTTAATTCATTTGTTTGTTGATTATTTCATCAAACATTTAGTGAACATCTTTTGTTTATTTATTTATTTTTTGAGACAGGATCTTGCTAGCTTGTTCAGGCTCGTCTCGAACTCATGGGCCCAAGCGATTCTCCCATCTCAGCCTCCTGAGTAGCTGGATGACAGATGCATGCCACCACACCTGGCCCATGAGCACCTTTCTAAAACCAGGCCGTGGTAGGTTCCAGGAATACTATGATGAACAAGATATATATTATACAAGAATATTAGAAAGCATCTGGATGCAAATAAGAGGAAATCAGCGTGGCGTGGGCTCACATAAATGAAAAATTTAGATGAAAACTTCAGGTGAGGCTTGATCCAACATCTATGTCTTTTCTATCTCTTCTCTCTTCCTCCCATGCTGTCAGCCTCATCCTAAGGCTAGATCCTCTGTGGTTTGAAGACAGCTGGCGGTAGCTCTCAGGCTACATGTTTCCTTGCTAACATCCAGCTGGGAAGAGGGAACCCCCTGAGGTGCACTCTGATTGGATCAGCTTGGTCACATGGCCCTCGCTGAGTCAGGAGGATGGCCGGAGCTGACAGGATTAGGGGAAGCCACATGCCCCACCTCTGGCCCCAAGAGAGATGTTAACTCCTTCTGAACAAAATGAATTCCTAAATGGAAACTGAGGACTGTTGGGAAAGGGGAAGCCAAAGCCGACCACATGGCTCCTGCCTTCATGGGACTTACAGTCTAATTGGTGGCGAATGCTGCAAATGTAATCAATCAGAGGCAACTGGGACAGCATTCAATCAAGTACAGGGCCCTTCTAAAGCCCCAGTCACCTTCCCACGAAGCTGGCCCTGAGACCTGAAGGATGAGAAAGAATTTGCCTGCAAGGTGCTCCAGGTAGAGGTAACAGCTTGTGCAAAAGCCTGGAGGCAGGAGATCGGGGTGCCTGGAAGAGCTGGACGGAATCACGGTTCACATGAGAGAGGGCAGAGGGGCAGAGTGTGAGCAAAGGGACAAAGATGTGGCAGGAGCAGAGTGCCTGAAGGCCGCCCAGGAAGCCAGAAGGCAGCAGCAATGCAAGGGAACTTGCCTGTGAGGACCTGGAAGGCCAAGTATAAAATAGAAGATTCA